>PVKC010009788.1:0-26414 GCA_004027635.1 Crocidura indochinensis | reverse complement strand
TTTTTTTGTGTTTTTTTTTTTTTTTTTTTTTTTTTTTTTTTTTTTTTTTTTTGGTTTTTGGTTTTTGGGTCACACCCAGTGACGCTCAGGGGTTACTCCTGGCTATGCGCTCAGAAGTCGCTCCTGGCAGGCACAGGGGACCATATGGGAACCGGGGGATCGAACCGTGGTCCGTCCTAGGCTAGTGCAGGCAAGGCAGCAGGCACCTTACCTCCTGCGCCACCTCCCGGCTCCCCTTCTTTTCTCTTTGATTTTTTGCACTGTCATGTTTTTTTTTATCTCAAGACCATGGCAATTATGTGGTGCATATCTTTATCGCTGCAGTGCTCACTAGATGTCTTATTTGATATATCTTTGTAAAACGTTGTGGTATTTCACCTTTTCTTTTCCCCTTCTCTCAAACTGAGGATGAGAGCTGCTAGAAGGACTCTGCCCATTGTAGGCATACTTAATTTTTACCCCATTCTATTACGGTACTCTTCCCCAAACAAAATCACAAAATTTGCACTATCTAACCCTGCCTCCCAATCAGAGGGAGAAGCAATGGAGACACCAAGCCCAATCAGATATAAGATCACCAAGTGATAAACCAGAAACAGAGGGAGTCACTCAATCTAGAAGACCCCGGGGAGATGGTGGAGGATATGGGAGGCAGAATGGGAACGGAGGTGGAGGAAGGACAACTTGGTGATGGGAATTCCCCTGATTCAATGTTTATATGTAACTGGAATATTACTGTGAATGACATGTAAACCACTATGATTAAAATAAAAAAAATATATATAAAAAAAAGGACCAACTCCTTTAAAGCGCTGAAGTCTCTTCGTTTAATGTAATCCCATTTGTTTATCTCTGCTTCCACTGGTATGTACAGTGATAATTCCTCCTTGAATATGCCTTTAGTTTCAATGTCATAAAGTGTTTTGCCTATGTTTTCATCCATATACCTCATAGTATCAGGTCTGATATTAAGGTATTTAATCTATTATGATTTGAACTTTGTACATGATTAGATAAATGTCTGAGTTTGCTTTTTTGCATGTGACTTACCAGATGTCTCAACACCATTGTTGAAGAAGCTTTCATAGCTCCGTTTTGCATTTTTTTATCAAAGATTGGTTGATTGTATGTCTGAGGGTCATTCTCTGGATATTTGAGTCTATTCCATTGGTCTGAGGGTCTGCCTTTAACCCAGTACCATGCTGCTTTAATAATTTTTGCTTTGAAATACTTTTTTAATTTAAAGTTGGGGAAAGTTATGCCTCTGTCTTCTTTTTCTCAAAAAGTTTTTTGCTATTCTTGTATGTTTATTGTCCCAGATGATTTTCAGGACTGTTTGATCCAAGTCTTTGGAAAACAGTGGCTAGGATAAAGGTTACCAAAAGAATATGAGAAACTATTTACAAAACAACCATCAGATAAGGGAATAATATCTAAGATATAAAAGTTACTGACAGAACTTGACAAGAAAAAAATCTAACCACATCAAAAAATAGGGAGAAGAATAAACAGACATTTCATCAGAGAAGAAATACAGATGGCCAAAAGGCACATGAAAGAATGCTCAATATCACTAGTCATCAAGAAGAGGAAAATTAATGCAACAATTATATATCATCTCATGCCACAGAGACTAGCACACATCA
The DNA here is from genome assembly GCA_004027635.1 of Crocidura indochinensis. Classification (NCBI taxonomy): domain Eukaryota; kingdom Metazoa; phylum Chordata; class Mammalia; order Eulipotyphla; family Soricidae; genus Crocidura; species Crocidura indochinensis. The sequence goes on along the minus strand of PVKC010009788.1, from coordinate 24,768 downwards.
CAAAGAACAAGAACAACTACTGCTAATGTGAATGTGGGGAAAAAGGGACTCTCATTCACTGCTTGTGGGAATGTCATCTAGTCCAGGCTTTTTGGAAAACAATATAGATATTCCTTAAAAAAAAAAAAAAAAACTAAACATTGAGCTCCTATGTGATCCAGCAATACCACTCCTAGGGATATACCCTAGGACCACAATAAACATAATACAATAATGCTCTCTTCACTACTATGTTCATAGCAGCTCTGTTTACATTAGCCAGTATCTAGAAACAACCAAGTTGCCAACATCATGAATTACTAAAGAAACTGTGGTATATCTATATAATGGAATATCATGTTGCAGTGAGAACAAATGAAGTAATGAAATTTGCTTATACATGGATGGATTTGGAGACTATTATGTTGAGTGAAATAAGTCAGGGGGAAAATGGTAAGTACAGAATAGTTTCACTCATATGTGGGATTTAAGAAATAATAACAGAGATACAACCGAGATTAGGATTGGAAGGACAAGACCATGACAAGAAAATTTTCACAAAATGTATTATGTGCACAGAGAGAAATATTTACAATATCAGCTAACCTGACAATGATAGAGAGAAATACAATGCCTATCTCAAAGAAAAGCATGGGCTGAGGGTAGGTAGGAAATGGGGAGACAATGGTGGAAGAAAAGTTGCACTGGTGAAGGGGGTTGCACATTTTATGGCTGAAACTTAATTACAAGTTTGTAACCATGATACTTAAATAAAAATTATTAAAAAGAATCTTCTCAGCACTTTTTCATTAAGTATGTCATTTAATACATATGGTTGACCTGTTCTAGATTAACAAAGCTGTTTATTCCTAATTTGCTTAAGGTTTTACAATTGTTCAATAATGAATGTTTTTTTAATGAATGCTTGAATGTTTTTTTAATGAATGCTCTTTCTATTTAGATAGTCTTATTTAAATGCTCTTATTAATGAATTAAGTATATATTCAAGGCATTTTAAATATACTTATTAAATGAATATTTTATAGCACAATATTTATAGCAATATTTTATAGCACAAAGCCAATATTCTCTTAATCATGAAACACAGTTTTATACTCTTACTGTTTTCTTATGTTTTAATAAATTCTCCTTTATTCTCTCTTATTCTGTTGTGTATATGTAGGATTTATGTAGTTCATGTACATTTTAAAATATATTGGTATAGAATTATTCATGATTTTTTAAAGTTATAAAATTGTAAAAATGTAAGATACAGTTTACTAAAAAGCAGTTTTAATTAGCTTACTGATTTAAAATTTTGTGGAATTTCATGACTTCTGCTTTATTCATCTATATGTGTATCTTTACCAACTTTAAATTAAAAACTATCTCTAATGTGTGAAATATAAACATATTAAGGAAACAACAATTAGCTAAAAGTGTAGTAACTGGAGATTTTGTGTAGGGGATACATGAGAAGGAATCTAAGGAAGATAGGTGAAATAGCAGGCACTCTCCTGATGTGTGCGGTATTGGAGGAGTATAATCAACATATAAATAGTATTATAAACTATTATATATTAATAAAATGTTTTAAACAATCACAACATACTGTTGGTTATTTGGTTTTTGAAATAGGCAAGTCTCAAAGTTCTGAGGTCTGTCTCATTGTGTTTTTTATTTCCATTATTCAATGAAAGATGAGGCTAGGTAGTTCTCCATGTAACTATAGATTATATGTGTGTTGTCTGGAAAAATGTTTATTCAGGACTTTTGTCCTTTGCTTATATCTTTGTTTTGTTAGGGTGCCACACCAGCAAATTTAAGGGGTCAAGCCATGGCTCTTTGAACAAAATTAATTTGTGATGATATTCAGGTTAAATATGCAGTGCCTAGAATCACACTGAGGTTGGCCACGTACAATGTAAATGTCTTAAATCTTTACTATCTCTTCATCTCCTGTCAATCATAATTGACAAATTCAATGATCACAGGAGCCTTCTGATTTTTCCTGTGTATATTGCGGTGTATTAAACCTGGAGATGTTTAGGGCTTACTCCTGACTCTGTGCTCAGAGATAATTCATGGAATGCCTTGGGGCACCGAAGTATTACTGAAAGTCGAACCTGAATCAGCCACACGTAATGAAACACCCTACCTGCTTTACTAAAACAAGCCCCAGTTATTTTTAACTGGTATGTTATGTTCTGTGTCTAAATATTTTATATCAACCTATTATCAGATAAATAAGATGTAAAATATTTTCTCAGTTCATAGCTATATTTACTTGCTGCATAAACATATATTTTTATTTAAAGGGGGAGTGTGGGTCTATCTACTAAGGTACTCAGTAGCAATTTCTATCTATATGTTCAGGAATGATTCTGGCATTCCTAGTGGACTGTATGCAGTGTTAAAAATATGTGATTTTCCAAATTATCAGAATTAGCATTTGTATTTTAATGACTTTATTTTTTTTCTTTATTTTAATTCGTAAAAATATGAGTTGAAAATTAGTAGCTATCTAATTACACATAACTTTAAACCACCATTACACATGTAGTAAATCTCAGATTAGAAATAAGACCCCTCCTATAATTATAATTTATACTAAATATCTCACTGTTCTATTATGTTTTACACTCAATTAATAACATTTAGTTTGTCAGACAAATGATTAAGATATTTTTGCTGCATGGATAATCACTTAGAAAATATTGATTTAACTTAGATATTACAGTTTTTACTAAAATAGCATGCATAATAGTTAAATGTTATTTGTTCTCTACATTTTAAGATTTATATTTAATTTGCTGATGAAATTTTATCTCAATCTATGTTAGACTCATTATTTATACACTTGGTTTCCTTTGAAAATTAAAGCCCTGACCTAGAAAATAAGCACACTGTTCAGGGACACTGTCGTAGAAATTTGGTTGTTAGACACCTGCTGTTCTCAATATATCAGTCTGCAAATTACTGATCCATGCCACAGTGTTTTCACCTATTTGTTGGAAACAAGTGTCTGAAATTCCAACACATTCCCATTAAGTTGATAAAATCGGACATATCCCTTCCTTAGAAAAAATTTACTATTAAAAAATGACAATATGTACTGCTATAATTAGAAACATATTAAATGTGCCCATAATACTTAACCTGTATTGTTTTATAATTATAATAATAAAATAATAATAACTAGGGGTCATTATAAGCATTGGATTGGAATTCATTTTACATTATATTATTTTCTTCTTTTTCATTCTTAAATATTAAAAATTTTAAGTCAAGTTAAGCCTAAATATTACTTAAACATTTCAATTAAGTTTTAGAAAAACTTAGAAACCTCAGGGCCGGGCGGTGGCGCTGGAGGTAAGATGCCTGCCTTACCGCACTAGCCTTGGACAGATCACGGTTCGATCCCTCGTGCCCCATATGGTCCCCCAGACCAGGGGCGACTTCTGAGCGCATAGCCAGGAGTAAACCCTGAGCGTCACTGGGTGTGGCCCAAAAAACAAAAAAAAAAAAAAAAGAAAGAAACCTAATAGAAATATCAATATCCACAAATATATTAACATGTTTTTCATTATTGTTTTTCTATAATATTTAATATCCTTAACATATTCTTATCACAAGTAAACTTGAAGAAACAAGAAAGATGAATATATGTTAAAAAGTTAGAATTATTTAAAATTGTATGCTATAAATGGTAAAACTCCACTTTATTCTACAAGTATCCTATATTCATCCATAATGTAAAAGAATAAAACACCTGATAAAGGGTTAACATATAAGATATATAAAATACTGGCATAACTTACCAAGGTAAAACATCTAGCCCCATCAGAATATGGGAAGAGAAATGAACAGATATTTTCTCAAAGAATAAATATAGATGGCCAAGAGGCACATAAAAAATGCTCCACAACACTAATAATCATAGAGATGCAAATCAAAATAAGATATAATCTATACCACAAACTATGGCACATGTAACAAAAAACTAGAACAACCAATGCTGGCATGGAATAGGAAGAAGCAAACTCTCATTCACTGCTGGTGGAAATGCCTTCTAGTCTAGCCTTTCTAAAAAAACATTATGGATATTTCTTAAAAACAACAAGAACAATAACACACAACTCGGAAACTGAGCTTCATTGTGATCATGCAGTATCACTCTTAAGAATATAATCTAGGAATGCAAAAGCATAATACAAAAAATTTCTCTGTCCTCCTATGTTAATTACAACACTGTAGTATTAATTTAACATATAAAATCCTAGTCTTGGGGTGAGACTTTTCTTGGCACTGCAAATGTAGCCCAGAGAGTCTGAAGGTTGTAGGATAATGGCAGAGAGATTCACAAACAGGAGTTTGAAATTTCAGGAGTCAACTAGCTTCATTACATGCATTTCTTCACATGACTTCTATGATAAACATTTTTAAACAGCCTCCTTCAGTTGCCCTCCATCCATCCTTGCTGCTTCTTTCTCCCCTATCTCCTTCCCTCAGCAGGCCTTATTATGTTCTATCCCAAACAGCAGCCCCTCCAGATGTAGGTGGGTCTGACCATCCAGATGACATAAACCTGAAGTTGGGAGAGAGACACACAGCACTATTTACAATAGCCAGAAACTGGAAGAAACCCAGGCCCAACTCTGGCATATCTAAAAAGTGCAATACTCTACAGCCTTTAGGAACAATGAAGTCATGAAATCCGCTTATGCATGGATGGACATGAAGATTATTATATTGAGTAGAATGATTCAGAGGGAGTGACTTAAACTCAAGCAGAAGGGAAGCCTGAGTACCACCAGATGCAGTCAACCCAAGAAAGACAGCAAGTAAACACAGTGGGAACCATGTAGTTTAGAATTGACTGAAATTCACGAATACGGATACACATAAAAAATAATGTGTTGATACTGGGGAATGCAACGGTTTTAAAGAAGCACCTACTTTGCTCTATTCATAATATAATTTAAAGCAGAATGATGTTGATAAATCAGCAGTAAATTACATAGTAGGAAGAAGCAATCAAATCTTATTTATTCCAACATATATCTTACAAGTCTTATAGATTTCTTATAGATTCAGGACATAGGAACTGTGAACTATCTCTTCATTTCTGTAGTGTTTATGATTTGAGGAAGATAATGTGACCCTATAATTTAAGATAATAAACAGTTTGAGTAAGTCTCCCATAGCACTATCTTAAAGTCACAAGGGTAACATTCTGCTTCAGTGGCTTAAACGTGCCCTACTGGTTTGAAACATAATAGTACTTCTATGGACACTTAATTGACTATAAGGGACTGAGTTAGGTACTTAGAGTACAATTTCATTACTTTAATTGTTGTTCAGCGAAGTGCTCCAAAGTTTAAAACAAACTATTCATATAAAATCTTATTTCTAAGAACAAAGAAAAAAGAACTGTGGGAAATATTTTTAATGTAGTTCAAATTTTTATAGTAGATTAAGTGGAAAATTAGGGATACATTTTCAACAAAACTATCTTTATAGTTAGTCATATTTAATTAATACAATCCTGTTGAAAAACAAAAGAGAATTCTTGGAAGTTAAAATAATAAGTAATGCACATCCAAGTAAGCTCACACTGTTTTCTTTATATATTATAACATCTTGGCCATTTTAAAGATGGAAGAAAAGAATAAAAAATTTTTATATAAGTTGCCCAAGACAATACAGGTAGAAAAAGTTAGACCTGAGATTCAAAGGAAGGTTGTCTTGATTCCAGGAAAAACAGGATTTAGACTCTTTATAATTTTTTTAATTCTTATTGTGAACAAAATGAATTACAAATTGTTCACAGTAAGTTTTAAGGTACATAGTGACAATGAATCAGGGGCATTCCACCACCAGTGTTGACCTTCCTCCACCCCTGTTCCTTACATGCATCCTATATCCCCTTCCCTTGACCCTCAGACTGCTAGTGTAACTGGGTAGATTGGGTTGTTGTTGACTTTGGCATTTGTCTTACACACTGAAGGACAGTGGTTCAAAATTCGGCATCCCATCCCTGAGCCTGCCAGGGGCGATTTCTGAGTGTAAAAAGCCAGGAGTAACACTTGAGCACTACAGGGTGTGACCAAAAAAAAAAAAAAAAAGAAACCAGAAAAAAAAAATAAAAAGGACTATTATCCAGATGATCATACAGGAAGTAGGAAGCTTGCCCTGCATGTACCCAACCCAGGTTCAATCCTTGGCATTCTATAAGGTTCTCAGAGTCTATTAGTAGTGATTCCTGAGAGCAGAACAAGGAGGAAACCCTGATAACCACCAGGTTGTGACCAATAAAGGAAAACTAATAAAAACGAAAAATGTACAGTCACTCAAAAGGAGAAAAGTGTTCCTGAACGCTTGGGAAAGCCTGCACAATGTTGAGGTCACAATCAGATTCAGTTTGATGCAAAGAAAGTAATTTAAACTTATATCTCCATCTCTCAAGAAAACACACTTTTTTGAAATCATTGGAATTCTACCCTCTTACAACTAAAATATGATAGATAGTGTCCTGGATGTTCAGGAATAGATGCATGATATTATAACAATCATAAAAATGGTTCCAGCACTGCAATTTGTGTTGTGTCTTATTCAAATACATGCCCAATGTATATATGATAATATCAGTGTTTTACAGACATGAAAGTATATTTTCTTTCAAACCAAACTTTTTTTTTTTTAATTTTAGAGGCTACATCTGGTTTTTCTCAGAAAATACTCTTGTCTTTATTCCGAGAAAACTTTTTTTAGTGCTCTTTCAGCGCCATATCAAACTAGATCCAGTCACATGAAAGGTAAGTGCCTTACACCTTGTACTGCCTCTCTAATCCTCAAAATAGATGTTTATATAATCTGTTAAAATTCTACTTGGTTTCAGATGACTAATGTGTGCCTCAAATTGGCCAGACTGATTAAGAATTTATAATTTGATGCAATAAAAGGTCCATGACGAATGTCATAGAGCAGGGTGATTGCTTATGATATGTTAGAGACTTATATTAATACTCTATTCTTCCCAGCACTCATAAGCACATTGAAGATGTCTCAGCCATGTGCCTATTTCATATAAAGATAACAAGAGTAATAAGTCTGTTCCACTTACAAGTTAAGGTAATGAAATTTCCCAAAATATCCCTCTACTTCCAAACTATATAGTCATGTGCTATATATGAGCACATCAAACTAGATCCTTGAGTCACTGTTTAAGATGTCCTAGAAATAACTTGATAAAACAACTCTAAATGAGTGAGAAATGCATAGTTCTGAAGTCACTGAAATGTCAGGGTTCATTTGTTTCAACTCATACCGAGACCTTGACTGTCACTAGAGGCTGTTTTTTTTACCACTATTCTTTCAGTAAAAATCTTCTATAATTTAGCTATCACTATTGCTTTTTTATGTAGGATGGCATAATGGAGGGAATAAGGAAAAGAAATATAACAAAAGAAAATGCTAGACAACTATTTTAAGGCATTCTCCCAAAATATAATTCAATATCTTGTAGAGTACTATTAGCATGAAGTTACAGTTCCTGACAAATATTGAGAAGCAAGTGCATTGTCTGAAATAAACAGTATGCCCTATATTGGTAAGATCAATTTGTCAACCAAGATTATCATTGAAAATCTTATTAAGCTATCCTACTAATTTCTATTTCTAACATTTCAAGATCATTCTGATATTTAAAATATTCTAAGTAATTTCCTCTCTTCGACACTCTCAATGTTCTTTTATTATATCTACTGTCCTAAGAATGTGGGCTCTTTCTGCTCCCATAAAATCTGTTTTATTCTCCTTTCAATTCTGTTTACTAATTTCTATTGGCAACCACATTCCAAATTTGTACATTTTATGTTTTAATTATATGACTCATTTCCTTTGACCTTATGTACTTATATGGCTTTAGCTAAAAGTGCCCAAAATAACCTTTATTCTTAAATTGTAAATCTCTTAAATATATTACCTTGTTCATTTTGATAGTCAATATATAAATAATTAAATGATTCTATCTAAACTTTTCTTTTATATATCTTTCTCATTATATATAAGAAAATAATTATAATGTTTAAAATTGCATGTTTATGTAATTCAGATGCCAACCTTCCAAAGAACCTTCAGTGTAAAAGCCAAATATATCAGTAAAATATGCCAAATTTTCTTAATCAAGTAATATTTAGAATTTTTACTTTCTATGAAGAAAAACATAAGCTACCATCAATATAATTCACACAGAGTCCTTTAGATATAATTATTTAAACTCTAGAGATATGTGGTGTTTTCTTTTGAGATACATAAATCTTTCTCATTACTTTATATATTTTAATCTTTACTGAATTTGATCTCTTTAGACAATCTCTTAAAGAAAATATTTTTGATAAATGCATTTGGAACATACAGATTATGCATTTCATCATAGTAAGAACAAGTTTCTTGAGAAATGCAAATGAAAGAGTTTCTTACTATTTTACATAGACTCCAATGTTCTCAATTTAGGTATTTCTCTCAAGGAGAGGCCTATTGACATAAATATCTTAATCTTCTACAATTTACCCTTTAAGAAGTGAGGTAAGAGACAGTACAAACATTGAATTCATCTCACTGAGGTGACACAATAATGTCCTTTATATATGATGAGATATTCTTCTTCCTCTCTAAGTATGAAAATGTTGCCAGCCAGTTTATAAACTTGCATACACGGTAATAACTTTTCAACTAACTCTTGACAGTGCATATGACACATTCTTATCTCTCTAATTCTACACAAAATACATTTATACATTCAAGTATATGTGTACATGGCATACAATTACATGTTAATGACTTTTAAGACTTTAGTAAAAATTGTCCATGACTATGAAGTTTGTTTTAGATGAGCTATTATTGTCAACTATAGTAACTGTTTTTATTGTATATTATCTATAATTCTTAAATGTAAGAATATTGAATACATTTCTATGGAAGAAAAGCATTTTCATAGACTATATTAGACCTTGCCTCTAAAAAGTGAATAAAAAGTGAATTAAAGTACAAACACACAAAACTTTTTGATTTCCAACAGTCTGTTACAACAAAATTTCTCTGCATATATGAACCAACCCTAATATCATTGTTTCTCTAAAACTGTAATGCATTATTAATCCCATCTTTTAAAGCAAGTGTGCCTGCAATTATAATTATCTTTCTAAAAAAGAAAATGCAACAGCTGCACCTATTCTGAAAATGGATCCTTGGAGAATGTAATTAAGTTATTTCAATTTGGAAACTGAGTATTAGCAAGAGCTCCGGGATGTATAAACTTAAGGCAGACCTTTCAACTAGGTTTTTGTATGTCATTTGTAGAAAACCTTAAAAAAATAGAAAATTAGAATGTTCATTTTGCATGCTCCAATCAAAGGCATAATAAATGTAATTATGTGTTACATAATCTTGCCTTCTATACTTAGAACACTTGGGTGACAACAGGCATGAAAAGATAAGACTAAGTGTTTAACACCTTTATGAAACTCTTCTTACAGCTTTATTTTTGTTTTCTGAGCAAGAAATTGCATTATACCCTAAATATATTGCACAACTGTGCTTACATGAAAACATCATATAAGGGCTAGAGAGAAAATGGGGTGGATAATGTACGTGTGTTGCAGCACTGGTTCTAGGTTCAATCCCCAGCAGTCTATCCTTGGATAGACATCCATGAGCACTGCCTGGAGAGTTCCTGGAGGGCAAATCCTGGAGTAAGGACTGTGCACCATTAAATGTGACCAAAAAATTAAAAAGCTAACACCAAAATTCCAGAATATGAAAATAATACTGTGTAAATGTTCTAACTCAAGGGAAAAAATGATAAGGCATGTGTGATTTTCTATTAGCTATGGATTCAAATGCAAAAATTCTTATTGTTATAATTGCAAATTTATTTTGTAGAAATGTAATTAAACACTGATTAGGTTTAACTCTAAACAGTTAAAATGATATGTGAATAATTTCAAACATGTACTTAATTTTATTTCAAATTATTTGCTTTTCAGTATAGCTGACTGACACTCATACAGTTAAAATGATCAGTGCATGGCTAAAAAATGTGTAGCAAATAAACATGGTGAAAATGCATATTAGAGCAATATACCATATGATGTTAATAATAATTGAGAAATAGTGATGAAATTTTCAATTAAAATAGGAGTCTGGCATTTAAAGTTATTTAAACAATCATCTAGAATACGTAATTATTATTGACTTTATGAATAACTTATTACAAATAATCAATCATGAAACTGTATAAATCTTCAAAGAAACTTACTACTTACAAGCAAAACACCCATTATTTAAAAAGAAAAATCCATTACTGATTTTAAATGTCTAATAAGCTTGAACTAAATTCCTTCATTTAAAATGTACAACTATTAGCATAAGCTTTTCTTCTATTTTTAAATATACAACGTACAGTCTCTCATAATCTATCAACATTTTCAACTCTGAAAATATATTAAATGATCATCTCCAATATGGAATATGTTAAAATATTCCATGCATAAGGTCACAATGAAAAGAGTGTCAATGCACATATTTAATCAGCAGTATCAGGATTAGGTAATTAGAACCATTGATGATTTATTTCTCACCAAAAGATAGCACTTAACACTCATAAAAATTCTATTTACTGAAAGTAGTTAAATCAAAGTGTTTTTATTTTCAATAACATTAACAATATAATTTTCTTGTTTAAAGATACCAAATTATTTGATTTTTTGGCTACATCCTGTAGTGCTCAGGGCTTCATTTTGTCTCTGCACTCAGAAATCTTTCCTGTAGTGCTTAAGAAACCATATGGGTACATGGGTCAGGAACTTTCAAGGTATGTGTCAAACCAGTTTCAATGCTCAACACTTCATATCATAAACAGGAGACATCCCTTAGCTTAAAGCTATGAGTAGAAACAATCACCCAGTGTGAGAAAAATAAATCAAATAAAAGCTACACAATTAAAGGAAAGCAATATATCAAAAAAATAGCTGAAGTGCTGGGACTGGAGGTGTGGTGCAGCAGTAGGTCATTGCTTTGCAATTGGCTGACCTAGAGCAGACCTTGGCTTGATCTCCCAGTGTCCCATATGGTTCCCTATATGGTCCCCAAGCCAGAAGCTATTTCTAAGTGCATTACCCTGAGTAACCCTTGAGCATCACTGGTGTGGCACCAAAATAAAGCAGTGTAGTTATAAATGACAGCACATGTAGAAAATTTAATATGTTCCTTAAAAAGAACAAACATTTCTATCAATTAACATAAAAGTCACATACAAATTGCTCTCCCATTTTACCAAAGATAAACTGATAGTAAAAATAGTAACTATGACTGAAACCCAACCACAATCATGCTTGTAATCATGGTGCTTAGGCATCAGTGACTGCTTCCTCTTTTCTAGTGATCAAAAGCCAAGGAAATTCCCAGGAAAAAAAGAGTTCGGCTACTCAGTTTTGCTCCCCAGCCTCGTATGTCTTCTAGAACATGTATCCCATCGCAACATGTAGTAAGAATACATTTCAAACATATCAATGGGGGAATCAATGCAGGATAACTAGAGTCATAAAAAATGAAGATGGCAGCTCTGATGACCCACACATAGTTAACCTCTCAGCAAGGAGTTTAGAGTAGTAATATGGAGGATGCTCATAGAATTCAAAGGAACAATAGATCAAGATCAAGAAAACACAAAGATAGAAATCACAAAACTCCAAACTGAAATGCCAGGACTGAAAAACTCAGTAGATGAAATTAAAAACTCAATGTTAAGCCTCTTCAACAGAGTTTCAGCAGCTGAGGAATAAATTAGTGAGCTGAAAGATGAGATGCAGAACTCCGTACAGCAGAAGAGATTGGAAAAGAACCTTAAAGCAAATGACCAGACAATGGAAAAGCTACTTAAATATTGTGAGCAGATGAAAATAGAAGTCCTTGACAAGTTAAAATAAATAACATAAGATTAATTGGAGTCCAGAAACCCAGGATGAAAACCCCCAAGAAGAATCAACAGTCAAGGACATCATTCCAGAGAAACTCCAAAGACTACATGTAGCAAAGAGTTGCAAGACTATATGCCGTAAGAGTACCAGCTAAAAGAGACCCCAAGAAAAACACCCCAAGACACATCTTAGTCACAATGATAACTTGGAAGAAATGCATACATTCTTGGACTCTAATAATATTCCATGGTTAAAACAGGATGATCTAGCATATCTAAAGAGATCCATCAGTACTGAGGAAATTAATCAAAATTATCCCCCCAAACAAAAGTCCAGGCCTGTATGGATTCACTAATGAATTCTTTCACCTTTCAAGAGGAACTTCTATCAATCCTCTTCAGGCTCTTTCATTAAATTGAAGAATCAGGAATACTCCCAAATAGTTTTTATGAAGCTAACATTCCCATGATACCAAAACCAGACATAGAGGCTGCAAAAGATAAAACTACAGACCAATATTCCTCATAAACACAGATGCAAAGTGCCTCAACAAAATTCTGGCAAATAGGATCCAATAACACAGCAAGAAGGTCAAACACCATGAACAAGTAGGATTCCAAAAATGCAAGGATGGTTTAACATTCATAAATCTATCAACATAATACAACATATAAACAAAAAGAAAAAAATAAAACCACACAACCATATCAAAAGATGCAGAGAAAGCATTTGATAAGGTTGAATACCTATTCTTTTTTTTGTTTGTTTTATCGACCGCACCCGTTTGAAACTCAGGGTTACTCCTGAGCTAAATGCTCAGAAATTGCCCCTGGCTTGGGGAGGACCATATGGGATGCTAGGGGATCGAACCAAGGTCCTTCCTTGGCTAGCGCTGGCAAGGCAGATACCTTACCTCTACCGCCACCTGGCCAACTCCAATTTTTCAGAATTATTAATAAAGTTGTTGTAAGTTTCATCATAATTCCCAGAGTTTAGGGCCAGAGGACCAACTATGAATCTCTCCACAAAGAGTGGTGAGTGCAGTTAAAGAAACAACTGCGCTGAGAACTGTCATAACTATGTCAATGGGTGAGAAATGTAAAAAACCTGTCTTGAATACAGGCGGGGTGCAAAAGGGAGGAGATAGGGCATTGGTGGTGGTAACGTTGTACTGGTAAAGGGTGGTGTTCTTTTTATGACTGAAACCTAACTAAAATTATATTTGTGATTACAGTGTTTAAATAAAGATATTGTTAAAATCATGTTTTTAAATAAATATTTATATTAAATAAATAAATAAAAGGTAACCAGTTATGATTCTTTCTGGTATCTAAAATTTATTTCTGTGAAACATTTTTAATATAAACCAAATTTGAAACAAAGAAATCTAAGGAAATATATAACCTTCTGGTAAAATATAAATATGTTATATGTTATATGAGATAAGAACATTATGATAAATGTACTTAAATAGATATTAAGATAAAATTTAGATGCTAAATATGCAATGCATTTTCTCTATAGATAACAGATTAAGAACTCTCACAGATGGAGTTGGAGAGATAGCATGGAGGTAAGGCACTTGCCTTTCATGCATAAGGACAGTGGTTCGAATCCCGGCATCCCATTTGGTCCCTCTAGTCTGCCAGAAGCGATTTCTGAGTGTAGAGCCAGGAGTAACCCCTGAGTGCTGCCAGATGTGACCCAAAAACCAAAAAACAAACAAACAAGAACTCTTGCAGACAAAATTGACCTTTGAAGTTTAGGTATATTCATCAGATATGGCCATAATAGATACTTCACTGACATTTAAGGGTAAAGATATTTAGTATTATAGTTTTATAATACATAACCTAAATTAATTTTAATAAACTATTGAAACTTGATGAAGTTATGAGGAGAGAATAAGAGAAAGTATGAGAGAACACTGATCATTCCATAGTTTCTCCAAGTAGAAATAAGCAAAGATAGTGCTTATTAAATAAATAAATAAATAAAGAGGAAAAATGCTCTGTGACTCAAAATAGTTATAAATTTATTTTCTTGAGAGGCCAGAGCAATAGCACAGAGGGTAGGAAGTTTGCCTTGCATGTGACCAACTGGGTTAGATATACATCAATCTATATGGTCCTCCGAGCCTGCCAGGAGTATCCCCTCAGTGCTGCCAGGCATGACCCCAAAATCAAAACCAAAATTCAACAAAGAAAATTCTTCATCAAGAGACAACCAATATCATGAAATAAAGACAGCTTTCATTAAATCTCAAAAACGAAAATAAAAATGGTACGATTATAAAATACATAAAGTAAATAATAATTCATTAGCGGAGCTAGATAAGTCTATAACAAACAATGTATTTAATTTTAATTATTATAAACAGGTTATCTTGAATTTTAGTATTTATATATAAATTGATAACCTTTTTTTAAAAACATACTCAGCATTACAAGGGTTATAGTGCATTACATTTTAAAAAATAATAATAAAACTATAATTTATTAACAATTCTTTTATTAATTGGGAAAAGTCCAAGTAGAAAACAAATTTAGAGTAGAGTAAGAATTACAAGTGTAAAATTTTCATTCAATCTGTATGCTATCATGATATATTTGCAAAAGGTGTTATAATATTTTTAAATGCAGTGTTAGAAAGAAATAATTCTCAACTATTAGGAATTAAATTTAGGAAATCAGCTAGGACTATATTATGTCACTTTTTAACATTTTGCTTTAATTATGACAAAATACACAAATACATAAATGCATACTAGTACAGTAGATATAAAACTGATAAATTCTGAATAAGATAAAATCTTGGTTTCATTTACTGTCTGAACTATAATATTAAAGAATAAATTAGGTATCTAATCATAAGGGTATCTGCCTAAAAAGCATAAAGACTTCCATAGTTTATTTTAACTAACTTTTCCAAAGATCAAAAAAATTAAGGTAACTCATTAACAACCAAATCTTTTACTAACAAGAGCATTATAGTAGCAAAATAGAGACAAAAGGCTTTAAGATAAACTCCCTACTATAACCATGTGAATGAATGATGGAAGTGGGAAGCCTGTCTAGAGTGCAGGTGGGGGTGGGGTGGGATGGAGGAAGATTTGGGACATTGGTGGTGGGAATGTTGCACTGGTGAAGGGGGTGTTCTTTACATGACTGAAACCTAATACAATCATATTTGTAATCAAGATGTTTAAATAAATTATTAAAAAAGATAAACTCCCAATTAACTAACACTTTAGAAGATAATAAATATCCTTTTATGCAAAATAATTGATGTCAAAAGCATGTATATTTGAGGAAACGAGGAATGATTCAAGTTAGAATCAGAAAGAAATAAAACAGCAACATATTTTATGCATATACTGCGTTTAAAGAACATAATTCAACTTGAACTACTAGTACCGACTAACACCTGAGAAATAAAATAGTGCTCAGATTATGTGAGTTTCAGCATGTCCACCTAAGTTATAGAATGAATCCTCAAGGTACAGCAAAGCCAAATTTAGTAAACATGCACATAATACTCTAATTCAATATTAATGACTAAAGTGGGTAAGTAGAATCAGATACACAAAGAGATATGACAAATAGTGCAGATATTATGGTGTTTGACTTGCATGTAGCCAGCTGAGATTTGATCCTCTGCACAGGTCTAAAGTAACCTGAGCCCAATCAGGTCTGATCTCTAAACACAGAGTTTAGATCCATTGTTTGTAGTACAGAAACTAAAACAAATAAAACTCAAATAAAATAAAATTTGCTAGTATATATAGTATATATATATATATATATATATATATATATATATATAGTATATATAGGATCGAGCCGTGAAGAGAAGCTAGTTAGCATAGAGACAGTTTCCTCTTCTTTAAGGCAACAGGAAGAGGAAATTGTGTGAAAGAGAAGGTATTAAATGTTCTGACTAGCTGATAATTCAACTGTGGAAAGGACATAGCATAAATTAAATATTTTTACATTGTATCTAAGTATTGCAGGTTATTGACTTTCAGGACACTGTCATATTATAAATCAAGTTAATTTCAATGGAAGTTTTTCAGAATGAATTATTTTTTTTAAAAAAAGGATTGTGAGCAAATGGATAGGGATCAGGATAAACTCGTATTAGAAATTTTTAGGATGAGGAACCGGTGAGGTGGCGCTAGAGGTAGGGTGTCTGCCTTGCAAGCACTAGCCAAGGAAGGACCACGATTAGATCCCCTGGCAATCCATATGGTCCCCCAAAGCCAGGGCGGATTTCTGAGCGCTTAGCCAAGAGTAACCCCTGAACATCAAACGTGTGTGGTCCAAAAAAACAAACAAAAAAAAGTAATTTCTAGGATGAAAGTTCTAAGTGAAATATAGAACAAAACAAAACTATGAAGAAGTGTGGAGTTAGAAAACACATTCTTAGCAAAGAAAAAAAAGAAAAAAAAGAAAAAAATTGCAAGAGTGGTGGCATAAGTGCTAGGGTATTTGCCTTACATGCAGTAATTTAGGAGTGCTAACCTAGGACAGACTGCAGTTCGATTCCCTGGCATCCCATATGTTCCCCCCAATCCAGGAGCTATTTCTGAGCACAAAGCCAGGAGTAATCTCGAGCGTCACCAAGTGTGGCCCAAAAAAGGCAAAATAAAAAAAAGACATTCCTTTTAAATTTAAATATTTAGTTTTATAAATAAATTCTTTGACTGAACAGCATGAGAGCGCTACAAAAAAATTATGATTGAATTTTCACCATACAATGTACAACACTTTTCACTAGTACACACTTCCCACCACCAATGTCCCTAGCTTCTCACTCACTTTCCCTTCTGCCTGCCTTAGTGGCAGACAATTTTCTTCTCTCTCTTCTCTTCTTTCTATTCCTTTATACACTGAGGTTTATAATATGGTTACTAAAGAGCTATTACGCATATCATATTTTCTCCTTTGAGCACTGAGTACAGAATGATCATTCCAACTACCATTGTCACAACAGTTCCTTTTCTGCCCTAACTGAACTCCCCGAACTTTTTATGGCAAGTATGCTATCATGAACTACTGCTCCTGGATGTCATCACGATTAAATGAAGTCATGAAATTTCTTATACATGGATGTATATGGAGAAGATTGTGCTGAGTAAAATGAGTCAGAGGAATATGAATAGACAAAATGATTGCAATCATTTGTTAAATAAAAAAGAATAGTATCACACTAATATCAGAAAAAAGTACATCTCTTATTTATCAAAAACAATTGAATTAGTAAAAAGCTTTTTATCACAGGAAACCATGCTGACAAAGATATTACTGAAAAGCAGCATTCAGTTCAAAAGCAAGTCACCATGTTTATATGCTGGCTATGCATCTTATAATACTCAGAGATGCCCTTTATCAAGATTCTAATGCAACTGGGTTTTTTTGGTGTTATGGAGTTATCTTCTACAGAACACTGCCTTGTATATTGGGGAATATGACATGTAACAATGAATAATACTATTATAAAAAGTAACTTGCCATTAAATATATATATGATTGGTATAAAGTTTATAGACAAACATGGTAAGTTCATAGTTATAGCAGGAGTTATGTTTTCCAATGACTATTCATTATCCATTATCATCTCTTTAAACATAAACACAGTGCCTTTCCTAAAATACACTATAAAATATTTCAGCTAATGGGGTTGAAGAGATAACATGAGGTGGGGCATTTGCCTTGCATGCAGAAGGTCGGTGGTTCGAATCCCGACATCCCATGTGGTCCCCTGAGCTGGTCAGGAGCGATTTCTGAGCAAAGAGCCAGAAGCAACCCCTGAGCGCTGCCAGGTGTGACCCCAAAACCAATAAATAAATAAATAGATAGATAAATAAATAAATAAAAATACTTCAGTTAAAAGTAATTTTAGGAATTTACTGTCCAATTTTTACTTTCAAGGGATATGATATTTAAAAATTGAGGGCATTCAGTAATATATAATATTTTCACTACTGTACTTTATAAAATAAAAATTTCAACTGTTACTCTGTATACAATTTAGACTTTCTTGCAATAACGTGGAATATCATAGCAAATTTTAAGGAATGGAAATTGTTACATGAATATAATATAGAATATAAATTTAAACTAGCCTGAACCTAAAATTGTATGTTGATCCTTAGATATAATTATGCTTCACAGATTTTGAAATTTTTAGATATATAACACATAATATAGCATATAGTGAAAAAACATTTTAGTGCTTCTTAATATAATTATGCTCCACAGATTTTGAAATCCTAGATATATGTTACCACCTAATATAGCATATAGTGAAAATACATTTTTAGTGCTTCCTAGTACATGTGGCAATCTGGAACCATGAAGACATTATGTTTAGTAAAATATACCAGGAATAAGAGGAGGAATATTGCATGATTTAATGTCTGTGAGATATCTAAATTTACTCTACTTCTTGAATGTGGAGTATATTACAGTATTAACCAAGAAGTGGATAGAAAGAAAAATAGATAGTAGCTAGTCAATGACTTTAAAATTATTCTTTATGCAGGTGAAACAATTTTAGTTATCTGGTATAACTAAATATCTCAGTAGTTAGCAATAATGTACTATACACATGCAAGTCTATTTTAGACTAAATTTCTTGCCAAATTATCTTGCTACCAAATAACTAGTCCAAAATTACACTTATAATTTATTTAAATAAATTATTGTTCCGATAAGTATAAAATCTGATAACGTGACTGGTAGGATTGCCTATTGTGTTTATTTTTGAAGAATAAAGGTACTGGGCAGTCTTCTATAAAGAAAATTGGCATTTACTTAGACAATTCACTTACAATTATCACCATCTTTTTGCTACTTATTATGTAAGTTTCTAACAAATACTAAGACACAATGAAAAATTGCTTAATTAATATAGCATATTTATTTGTTCTTCAGTTATCTAACTGGAAGGAAGAACATATGTTATTTCTTTCAGGTCTACTCAAAGGATAGCTTTATGTTTAAAATTCTGATTAAAACAAACTAATTTTGAATTATACAGCAGTTTGTCTTACTTTATTATGACCTTAGCATCAGCTAGATTACAGGATTAGTGGTATAATATCTATATAAAAACTTATAATATATATCCTAATTCAATATATTATTTATTAATTCAATAAAATATAAGAAATAGATAATATATAATGCAATCAATATAATCAATAGAGTAGTTGAAAACTAATAATCAATGGATTCCTATCTTTAATTTTATTAAAAGAAATTATTCATTTACTTTGAAATACATTTGAAATATCTAATGTATAAAATTTAGAGTACAAATATTATGTACAATTTGACATTGTTGTTTTGTTTACTTTATGCACTTTTGGGAAAGAAATCCCTAGCCTCACATATGCATGATCAAGTGCTCTCTCACTGGGATCATCCACTCCATATAAAATGACTTTCAAACTCTCATTAAGATTTTTAAGTTTTCTGTAATGCATATGGAACTGGAAATTAATGTAATAAGCATACTTCAGAGGGAGAACATGTATCAATTATCTCACTCATAAATGAAATAAAGAACCAAGGAAATAGGCAGTATTGAATGATGACAAACATGTTACTAGATTAAGAAACTGATTGAAAACAGTGGGGGTAAGGCATCAGAGAAGTCTGAAACATGGGGGGATCATAAGTACCATAAGGACAGAGGTGGAGGATCACTTGGTGGGGGAAGGTGCTATAACTTTATAGTTTTTATATAAAAACTATAAATTTTAACACTATTGTGACCGTGATTTTTTAATTTTAGAAAAGCTATCATAAAAAGAAGCAACATAACACAAAAAGTTATTAATATAAAATATCACAGATATTGTGAAATATATAGACATTAGTGCATATTTTAACAAAGTTAGAATCAAGAGAATAAGAAATAAGGAGAAAAAGGAGAAGCTAGTGGCAGATGCCAGAATATATAAAGGGGTGATGGAATAAAACAAAAGTGGCCATCAATGGTAATAAAGTAGAGGAAAAGACTGTATATAACGAAGGTACATGTATGGTCTGGAAATAAATAATTGTCCAACAAAGTCAAATTTTTAAATAAAATAATCACATAGGTATCACTGACAGTTTTGAATCATGGATTTTTAAACAGATGGTCCAATAAAATAACTACTCCCAATAAAAATGATTCAATAAGAAATTGAAATTGAGAGTATTAAAGAAAATAATGAAATTGGACATGCCATTCATTATTAGGTGACATATATATTAGATGTGCTCTGTTTAGATGAATTTCACCTAGAAAATAAATTGAATAAGTTTATCAGTTCAAATTTGACTTAATAATAATAACCTTAAATTTTATTAGTACCAAACTAGTTAAAATATACACAATTAAAATAAAATATATAAAATATGTGTTTTCATTTTAAGTTGAATAATATTAATTTTAACATGCCTTATGCTATCCAATTTAAACAATACATTTTGCCTAATATTGAGATTTTTAGAACTTAATTATTCACTTTGTGAAATTTTTGTGGCTTGCAAATTTTTATTCTACATTAGTAAATGTAAAAATGTTTATGTTGTTCATTCTAATACATTTTATTTTTTATTTATTTATTTTTGGGGAGGCCACACCCGGTGACGCTCAGGGGTTACTCCTGGCTATTCGCTCAGAAGTCGCTCCTGGCACGCATGGGGGACCATATGGGAACCGGGGGATCGAACCACGGTCCGTCCTAGGTTAGCACAGGCAAGGCAGGCACCTTACCTCCAGCACCACCGCCCGGCCCCTCATTTTTTTTTGGGGGGCGGGGGGTCACACCCGGCAGTGCTCAGGGGTTACTTCTGGCTCCATGCTCAGAAATTGATCCTGGCAGGCACGGGGGACCATATGGGGCACCGGGATTGGAACCGATGACCTTTTGCATGAAAGCAAACGCCTTACCTCCTTGCTATCTCCTGGGTCCCGGCGGCCCCTCATTCTAATACATTTTAGATTAGCTCTCAATACAAAACCTTTTAAAATGTCATATTAGTTTCAATATATTAACATTTTCTCCTAATATTTCTATTATTTCTTGTGTGTCACACAATTAAAAAGACAACTATTTAGAAATAAATGTATGTAATATCAATGCAATTATGTTAATCATTCACTCATATCATTCACAGCTTGTGATCAGAAGCCATTACCTGCTTATGTGCAAATACAGCACTTAGAAAATAATGAAAATTTTTAGTTCTTGTATTCAATAGTCACCCTTCATATATTATTTAACATTTCATTTTCCTTATAGATTATATCATTTTTATAAATTTTATGTTGTTAATTTGTTCCTGAAATTTTATCAACTCTAACACCAGTTTCTTTGCCTAGTGTTGGAGCATTCTCATCAGCATAAACAATATTACATCTCAAATTGATTAAAATATATCTCTATCTCTATTATCCCCTGTCTTTTTTTTTGTCTGAACAGTGTTGCTTGCAACTATTTTGTTAGCTATTAAAAAGTTATTTTTTATTTATTATCTATAACTTCCTTGCTTCGATGCTCATTTAAAATATTCTATATAGGGGGCCGGAATGATGATACAAGCGTTAAGGGGTCTGTCTGTCTTGCGTGTGCTAGCCTAGGACGGACCCTGGTTCAATCCCCAAGTGTCTCATATAGTCCCGCATGCCAGGAGCGATTTCTGAGTGCATAGCAAGGAGTAACCCCTGAGCCACACCGGGTGTGGCTAAAAAACAAACAAATGAACAAAATTCTATATAGGACTGAAACTATAGTACAGCAGTAGGTAATCTGCGTTGCATGAGGCAAACCAGGGTTTTATATCTGCATCCCATATGGTCCCCTGAGCAGTGCCAAGAGTAATTCCTGAGCATAGAGTCAGGATAAACACTAGCACCTCCAGTTGTGGCCCTCCAATAACGTTTTATATATAATATTATATATGTTATATATTATTATGTATATTATATATTATATATATCACCTACAATATACCCCTCGAAGAAGTATTCTATCAACTCCATTTACTGAAACCAATGAAAAATTTCTAAGATAGTTTTCAAGTATAAATTTTATTGATGAACCATTGTAATATATAATATGTTTGGATATAATACTTATAATAATTAAATATTTTAGACTATCATTACCATCAAAATTCTTTTCCATCCATTCCTATTTCACTACCCGAAATTCATCCCTCTCTGGTAATGAACACTATGTGCCTTAAATATTACTGTAAATATTTATAATTCACTTCGGCCAAAATAAATATTTTTTTAAAAAGTACACATAAGGGCCCGGGAGATAGCATGGAGGTAAGGCCTTTACCTTTCATGCAAAAGGTCATCGGTTCGAATCCCCGTGCCTGCTAGGAGCAATTTCTGAGCATGGAGCCAGGAGTAACCCCTGAGCACTGCCGGGTGTGACCCAAAAATCAAAAAAAAAAAAATTACACATAAATTATATATAGCAAAATGTTTATTTTGGCTTTTATGTTTGTTCATTTGCTTTAGTTCTATATATTTAATGTGAACTAACAAAATACTTGATTTGTCCATGTGACATGTCATCTACCAAAATACATCAAATTCTATTCATCTTACAAGCAAAGGGAAATATTACACATTTAACTTTAGAGAGTAGAACTTTCTGAAGTTCACATTATTAGGTTATTCTGTGATTTTGACACAGTTTATCAGTGTACTTTGACATATTTTTTCTCACTTAGATTCCAGAAAATCTTTTTCTTGACTTTATTCCATACTTATTTACTATTTCTTCAAATTGTTTTATTATTTTCTCCAAAAAATGTTGATTTGGTATTGTCAAAGTAATCCAGGACTCACTCTTATTTTTTAAATCTTTTAAATGCTTATTTCATATCTGTCATTAATAAACCCTTATAGTTTTAAATTTTTAATTTAGATGCTTTCTTACACCTTTTATTTTGCACAACTATTTGTAGATTTATTTGCTGACGTAAATCTTCACCAAATATCAATTATCTTAAACTTAAAGCATGCATAATTAAACTTGACATCAGCTCTCCAATGTGTCTAATGAAGTCTTCTCAATATGCACGAGCGTATTTTGAATTTCTCTACCACTTAGACCAAAAACAATAGCTCTACCGTAACCTTTTCTGTCTTCAATTTCACATATAAAAAAATAGAAAATTATTTTAATCTTGTTGCAAATATCTGGTCAATTCTCATTTTCGACATTACCACTTATGTGTTTAATAATTTAATATCTACATTACCACAATACAATATTTTCTCTACCTTTGTATGCATTATGGTGAAATATTAGATAAAAGAACAAAACTAATTCTTTTAATCTGGTCACCTCAGAAATATACCCAACATTCTTTAATGCTCTGTTACTCTACATATTAATGGCCAAATAAGGGCCTTAAACACATTGGCTCCATAATTCTCTAGTCTATAACTTCAACTACTCATCAATCTTTAGTCACAATATTCACATAGTTTTTCTTAATTACTTTGTTCTCATCTATTTTTACATAGGATTCTCTTTAATAATAAATATTCTTGTTTATGTTACTTGATAACTTTGCTCAAATCTAAATTTTTCTTTCTTTTTAATAAATTTTTATTGTGATCAAAGTGTATAACAAGTCTTTCACAGAATTATTTATGGTATATAGTGACAATGAATGAAGGGCATTCCCACCATCAGTATTGTCCTCCCTCCACCCCTGTTCCCAGCATGTATCTCATATCTCCCTCCTTTACCTCCCAGAACACTAGTGTAACTGGTCTCACTTTACAGCTTGTTGTAGATTGGGTATCTATTCTGTTGTTATTGACTTTGGGTTTGGTGTTCAAGTCTGATCATTTTTTATTTTCACTACATTTTCATATGACTGGTCCTGCTATTATTCCCCCCCTCTCCCACTTATGAGGCTGAATGATTCAAGTTATGTGATTTTGTTGGAGATAAAAAGGATAAGGAAAAAAGAAGAAAATATTTGGTAGCAACTAACAAAAAAGGAGAAAGAGAGCGAAAAAAGAAAGAAAGAAAAATACACCCAGCAAAATAAAACAAAACGAAAAGAAAAACACCAAATAATATCCACACGAGTGAAAAAGAAAGAAAAAAGTGGAAGAACAAGAGAAGGAGTGGCAGGGTTTGGTGTTAACCCACTTTTTTTTTTTTTTTTTTTTTTGCATAGGCACAGTAAGTATTGGGGAATAAAGGGAATTCCCGTGGCCTAAGAGAATCAGGTTTTCTCCCCTCTTGAATATACTTTCATGGGAACAACCACTGGCTTCATATATACTCATTACCATATCCCAAGGTTTTTTTTGTGTGTGTGGTGCCAGGAAACTTTCCTCTCAATTGTGGATGAGAAAATAAGGCCACTGTAGCTAGCAATCTTAGTAACTGCTCAGGTCATAGGACAAGTTCTAGGATAGAATCTTTATGGTTCTAGAGGTTCTGTTTCATCTTCGTTGTTATGTTCAGTCTTCTGTATCTTGTGTTTCCTGCTTTTGCTCAGTCCCTAAGATATTATGGTTCCAAAGGTTCTACTTAGTCTCTGTTGTCAAAATTGGGTCTCTGTATTAGGAAATCTTGATTTTCGTAAGAATCCTGGGCTACAGCTTAGGGCAGGGTTTTCCTTATTCGTCCCAAGGTAAGCTTTGCCCAGTCACGGTTGTCAAAGTCAGTTTTCTGTAGTAGAGCTCTTATTTTCAGAGTTCAAAGACGATACATCTTCTGATTTCCACTTAGTGTTAGGTGATGAGATAGGACCACCTG
>PVKC010009787.1:0-26382 GCA_004027635.1 Crocidura indochinensis | reverse complement strand
TCAAAACTTGTACAAACTAGATTTTTTTGCTGCTGTCATTTTTGCTGCTAAGCAATCCATTTAAGCAGCAATTAGAACACATATTAACTAAAGTATTATTTTAATTTGTATTCAAATTGATGATAGAACTTTTCTTTAAATAATTAGTTAAGATATCAAAAAACAAGTATAGTGGTAGGGCACTTATCTTGTACCCAACAAACCTTGGTTCCATATTTGGTTCCATGAGATCTGCCAGGAATGATTCCTGAGCACGGAGCAATCTCAGGTAGGGCATGGAAAGACAGTTTAAAAAACTGGTGCCCAAACCAAATTCAATCCCTGACATTGCAACACTTCCCTATAATTGATAGGTGGCCCTTTTGCACTGCTTGAAAGGCTCCCCAAATTACAAGACAAGTAAAGTTCCATAGGGGTTAAGAAAAACTAGTACTCATGTTTGGATGATTTCTGTCTCATTTCATTTCACTGCTAAACCATAATAATTTCATATTCATTTCAAATTGTTCAAATTCTTCACCTAATATTTTTATTTTTATCCTTTTCCCCCTAACTATTAATGATCAACCAAAACTGACTAAGAAGCTACTTCTAAACTGTCATGTAGCATGCATGTACACACACACACACACACACACACACACACACACGCCTGCCAAATAGCCATATTAAAACTGTTTTAAACTGAGAAAATATTTTTTCTCAGAAAGATTTAACTACAGATATACACTTCAATTTCTACAGGATTGCCTTGGCAACCACATTTCCTATGGGTTGAATTTAAAATTAGTTCAAACTATTTTAGCCTTCGATGTGCCCTTCCATTTAAAGCTGTTGTTGATCATCCTTAGAAACTGAAACTTTAAATGATATGGTTGTCAATAAAACTGATATCAAGCAAATGTAGGTTCGTAGGGTTACAAAATCATCAATCTTTTCGATAAAGACCTAAAACATGTCTACTTCTTTTTTTTTTTTTTTTTTTGGTTTTTGGTTTTTGGGCCATACCCAGTGATATTCAGGGGTTACTCCTGGCTATGTGCTCAGAAATCAATCCTGGCTTGGGGGACCATATGGGATACTGGGGATCAAATCGTGGTTCATCCTGGATAAGCCGCATGCAAGGCAAACACCCTACCACTTCACTATAGCTTTGGCCACACATCTATTCTTGAAAGAATAATTTTTCATTTTCAAACAAGATGATACCAGTTCAAGGTGGAGGGTGAGCAAAGCTTATCTGGCAGTTCAGCATAAAGTGAGAACCTATCTTTGTTATAGGAAACCTATATTGTTATCTTCCTCTTGATTTAAATTATAGACAAGTTTATAATTCCATTGAATTCATAGGTTCTGTGAATGTCAGTCTGTAGTTACTTCAAGGGGCAACAGAATGAGTATGCCTCTACATATCCACATTCACTTTGACTGAGACAACTGAGACATGCCAGTGAAGTAATGCACACATACATTTCTTTTTTTTTTTGGTTTTTGGGTCACACCCGGCAGTGCTCAGGGGTTACTCCTGGCTCCATGCTCAGAAATTGCTCCTGGCAGGCACGGGGGACCATATGGGGCACCAGGATTTGAACCGATGACCTTTTGCATGAAAGGCAAACGCCTTACCTCCATGCTATCTCCCGGGCCCCACACATACATTTCTAGATGTGGCAGGAAACAGGGTCCCTGGAGAAAACTCACGCAGCAATGGGGAGACCATAAAACTTCAGTCAGGTATTTTGGTAGAACTCACATTTGATAATGAAACGACACTGAATAAAATGACATTATTCAAGACACCTAGAATCCATTATCTCATCCACATAACACAGGAACCCTCCAGAAATATGGGACATGTGAGCAGCAACATGACTTACTTGTGGGGCCCCAGGTGTCTTGCTCTTTTAAAATGGCCAACCCCTTTGCATCCTGGGGTTGAGCATCCACTATGCTCTGTAGTTTCCATTAATTCTAGGGGACCTATAAAAAGAAGGAAAATGAAAAAAAAGAGGTACTGAGCACTAATCAAAAGATTATGAGAGTCTAATAAATGATAAATGTCTGACCAGAATAGAAAAAAGATATTTCCCAAAATATTCAGTTTTTTAAATCAATACATATAAACAAACAAAAAGGGAAAAGTAAGTAGGTCCTATAAAAATTAAAAGCACCTTAAGTTTCTACTTTCTTGACTAAAATATGAACTTTCCTTTCAAAAAGTTCACGCACTACTGAGATACCTGGAAATTAGTAAAAAGGTTCTATGCATTTTTTTTTTTTTTTTTTTTTTGGTTTTTGGGCCACACCCAGCAGCGCTCAGGGGTTACTCCTGGCTATGCTCTCAGAAGTCGCTTCTGGCTTGGGGGACCATATGGGAACTGGGGGATTGAACCGAGGTCCGTCCTAGGCTAGCGCAGGAAAGGCAGTCACCTAACCTCCAGCACCACCACCCGGCCCCGGTTCTATGCATTTTTAAAGTAAACATCATAACACATTAACAATGCACACTTGTGAAAAACCACACATGAATTCAAAACAAGCTCCCATTCAAGCTACTGCATGTTCCATGGTAATTTTCCCAAACTGAACATGTTCGTTAAAGTACACTGTCACCAAATGACTGTCCTCAGCATTCCAACATAAGCTTTCGACTATATGTTTACTGTTTTCTCTTGTTTTGTCACTTTGAAGGGTGACAAGCACATATAGATGTATATACTATTCTGAAACATTCTTCCTTAATCTTCACTTTTTGACTTATTTCTCATTCTTTCTCAATAAGTTTTTATGTCAGTACGGTCTTTATGTCAATAGTAGAGTAATATTGTATGGTGCATCATAATTTAAATTTAACAACTATCTGTTACTAAATGCTTTCATTTAAAATGTACTGTAATGATTATCATGCCTATATATTTTTGTCCCCTTATACAGCTTATAAAAATATCATCTAGAAACAGAAGTCCTTGGACATGAGAATATTCTAATTTTTTAATCTCACAATTATATGTTACATTTTATACATGTGTTTTCTACAGTGCATTTTTTTCCCTCAAAAACTAAGATCGATGTTTTTAGAACACTGCTTAAAAAATGCAGTTTACTAAACTTTTATTGGTAACTGTAGTGGATCTGCAATTATAATATTAATAAAAAGGGAGGACCTTTGTACACTCTGACCAGTTTCATCCAATGGTAACAGTTTACAAAATAGACATTAATCTATGAGTCCAAATTTTCAGCACTAATTTTTAACTGATGGAAAATCAATATAAATTAAAAATAAATCTTTTAAGTTCTATGCATGTCTTTTTCTTTCAGAAACTAATTTTTTTCCTTTAGATATTTTTTTTTTTGGTTTTTGGTTTTTGGGCCATACCCAGCAGTGCTCAGGGGTTACTCCTGGGTGTCTGCTCCTGGTAGGCATGTGGGAACATATGGGACACCGGGATTCGAACCAGCCACCTTTGTCCTGAATCGGCGGCTTGTAAGGCAAACGTCACTGTGCTATCTCTCAGGGCCCTTCTTTAGATATTTTTATAATTAGGTAATTTAAAGTATATAAAATGTAAGGGCTGATTTGCCTTTGATCTCTGAGAAAAGAGAAAAAAATAAAAAGTCTTTTTACCATTAAAAAAATGAAAGAGCCTCACAGAATGAACTGTAACTGTACAACAAAGAAGCAGAAATATAGGTGAAGAAAACATCAAATAGGATATATATGAATATCTTAACATTTATTTGCTATCATGTCTCTTACTTAGAGGAGGCTGAAGAGGATGCCCAGTTTTTGAACACCAGCCTACTGGGTGAATATCAGGAGAATCTGCATCTATCCAGTAATCATAGCAGCTATTCCAGCCATCAAAATGAACCTAGATCATAAAAGAAAATTGACAGTCAAATAAAAGTTCCATTTTATTTCCTTTTTATTTATACATTACCAAATAGTTTTGATTATTAAATTATTTTTTCACAGTATGAGTAAAGAAAATACTTTTTAACTACTTTCAACATATATCAAACCATCCATAAATGTCTCACTAAAGGCAATTTGGGAGCAATATGTCTAGAGATACAATATGTATATTTCATAATACTGTAGGAAGTGGTGCACATAATTCTTTATATAACTATGAAAAACTACAGCAAATATCACCAAAGTAATGAATTAAACAATAAAGTGAAGATTATTATTATTATTATTATTATTATTATTATTGGTTTTTAGGCTACACCCTGTGGCGCTCAGGGGTTACTCCTGGCTATACACTCGCTCAGAAATCGCTCCTGGCTTGGGGGACAATATGGGACGCCAGGGGATCTAACTGCAGTCTGTCCTAAGTTAGCAAGTGCAAAACGAACACCCTACTGTGTGAGCCACTGCTTTAGCTCCAGTGAAGAAGATTATTAAGAGATAAAGAAATGACGGAAAAAATTCAAATTAATGTAAAATATCCTGAAATTCACCTGATACAAATTTTTCAAAATGTAATGTCCTACTTAAAAGAGTCAATCTAGGGCCGGGTGGTGGCGCTGGAGGGAAGGTGCCTGCGCTTGCTTAGGATGGACCGCGGTTCGATCCCCCGGTTCCCATATGGTCCCCCAAGCCAGGAGCGACTTCTGAGCGCATAGCCAGGAGTAACCCCTGAGCGTCACTGGGTGTGGCCCAAAAACCAAAAAAAAAAAAAAAAAGAGTCAATCTATAATACCAATTATACACATTTTAAGATTCTTTCCTATTATAAATCATTACAATATCTTTAAAAGAACTTTTAACAGAGTGGTAAATGCTTACATCTTTATAGATTACCATCAAATAACACTTTAGGTCACTAAAAAGCAGATTCATATCTTGTAAACATTCATGTTCTCCTTTTAATCTTTTAGGATAAAATTACATATTGAAGAGCTATAATTATATTTTTTTAGTAAAAAAGTTCCGATATATTTTTTTTGTTATTCACACGTAGTAATGGACTGGATGGAAAATTAAAGGTTTTGGCAAGATCTCGAAAACTCCAATAGTGCTGAATCTGTCCTAACTAGTGGCCCTGGTAATTGGCAAAAATTGAAAAGCACCAGAGAAAGGACTCACATGTCAACAAACTAAATCACTTCCTTGTAAAAAAGCTGGTTCTTTGCTTTCTTATCTCACAGTGAAACCTATTAGTCAATAAATCCCATCTGTGAAAACCAACCATTTAATTTCCAGTGCCTTTTCCTCAATGATTTAAGAAGTTGACATTTAAGTAAAGCTCCATGAAAGCAAAGATAAAACTGAACTATGCAAAGTTAGAGGAAATAAACAATAACTCAATAAGTTAAACTCATTATCATCCTTACATAGGAAAAATAGTTTTGGTTAAATCAAGTAAATTAAAGACCTTGATATCAGATATGAATCCATAAAGTATACAAAGGAGAATAGGCATCTTCAAGGATAAAACTGGAAGAAAAACTAATTAAATGGGGTCACACTAATCAATTTCTGCACCTTGTAGAGAAAGATGACCAGGATACAAAGTTAACTCATGGAATGGGAGAAATTATTTACCTAACAATCATTAGCAATCATAGAAAAAGAGTTTTTTTTTTTTAACCAAAGATAGAAAAGGCACTGGTAAATGTTATAAGAAAAAAAAAAAACACCCGATTACACCATAAGATGAACAGAAACTTCCTCAAAGATGAATACAAAGGGCCAAAAGACAAATGAAAAAATGTTCTGAATCATTTAATTTTGGTGGGAATGTCAAACTACTCCAGTCTTTCTGGAAAATAATGCCTAAAAAAACCTAGAAATTAAGGTTCTATTTGATTCAAGAACTCTCTAAAATACACCCTAATGGTCAAAAAACAAGTGGAAGAAAGACTTTTGCACCCTTATGATCCTTAAAACTCCATCGACAATTGCCAAAATTTGGAAACAAACCAAATGTCCAAAAAAGATGATTAGAAAAAGAAACTGTGGTACATATACACAGTGAAACGTTATTTGGCCATAAGAAAAGATAAAGTCATGGAGAGACCTGCAGAGTTATCATATTGAGTGAAGTTTGCATGTAAAACACACAGAATGATTTCTCTCACATGTGGGATATAAATAAACATGAAGGTAGAATAATGAATACCCACAAACAATGAAAATAAAGGCCATGAGCACTGGCGTTTAGAAGAAAACATTCCACTTCAGGAGGACTGGGGAATAATAGGTCAGGGAGGAGGCAATATGTATGGTGGAGGGAAGTGTTCAATGGTAGTAATGAAAAGCAATAAAACGTTAGGTTTGGAATCCTATTAGCAACTGTACTGTTAACCATAATGCAAAATTTTTTTTAATATATTTTATTTAAACACCTTGATTACATATATGATTGTTTGGGTTTCAGTCATGTAAAGAACACCACCAATTTTATTAAAAACAAAACAAAAGTAACATGCCTCTTTGAAGCATGCTGGTCAAAGACAGCGTTATTTTAAGATGCTAGTTGGTGGAAGGCAAATGGAGGGAGACATTGGTGGAGGGAAGTAGAAACTAATGAATGGTTGAGTGCTGAAGCACGGAACACCTAAAACCCATAATGAGTAACTTTGTAATTTCATGGAGACAATCTTTTTTTCTCTAAATACACTATTTCCTGGGTTGGAGCTATAGCACAGCAGTAGGGTGTTTGCCTTGCATGCAGCTAACCCAGGACAGACTTGGGTTCGATCCTCAATGTCCCATATGGTTCCCCAAGCAAGGAGCGATTTCCAAGTGCACAGCCAAGAGTAACCCCTGAGTATCACCGAGTGTGACCCAAAAATCAAAAACCAAAAAAATAAAAATAAAAAAAATAAAAAAAGTATACTGTTTCCTGAAATAAAATGGGACCAGTTCAAAAACTGAAAAACTGGGCAAGAGCTATGGCATAGTGGGTAGGGTGTTTGCTTTATACATGGTCAACCCAGATTCAATCCCTGGCATCTCATATAATTACTTGAACCTGCCAGGAGTAATTTTTGAGTGTAGAGTCAAGAGAAACTCTGGAGTGCCAACAGGTATGGCCTAACAAACCCCCTAAACAAAAATAAAACAAAACTGAAAACCATGAGAAATGATTTTTTGTTTGTTTTTTATTTTTGCTTTTTTTTTGGCCACACCCGGTGATGCTCAGGGATTACTCCTGGCTATGTGCTCAGAAATCATTCCTGGCTTGGGGGACCTATAGACATGTGATTGAACCTCAGTCCGTCCTAGACTAGCTTTTGCAAGGCAGACACCTTACCTCTAGTACCATCGCTTTGGCCCCCAGGAGAAATTATTTTTAACTGGGATGCAGGACCTGGGTCACCCTGCACCCCTCTTTCTCTTTCCTCCGGAGCTCCAGGTGGGTTCCTGGGAGGAGCTTATGGGGCACCCTGGGTTTTCCCCATTTCCAAGCCAGCTCCAGAGAGTGGCTTAGGGGTGGGGTTTGATCTCCTATCCTTCGGGCCTGGGAGAACCCTCCTTCCTTCCTGGGGGTGGGATTCTCGGCCAGTATGTGCCCTGGCCTTTGGCAGACCTCCGTATGTGCCAGAGGCCTCTTAGCCTGGCCTAGGGTTGGGATGCAGGACCTGGGTCACCCTGCACCCCTCTTCCTCTTTCCTCCGGAGCTCCAAGTGGGTTCCTGGGAGGAACTCATGGGGCACCCTGGGTCTTCCCCACTTCCAAGCCAGCTCCTTCCTTCCTGGGAGTGGGAGTCTCGGCCAGCATGGGTCTTGACAGACCTCCGTATATACCAGAGGCCTTTTTATACTTGAAGGAGCTTAACTGGGGGTGGCAGATAGCTGCTCAGCTGTACTCAGGCAGCCACTGGCAATTTCATACCAGTCTACATGTCCCAAACTGCGCGGGGGCTAGTGCCCCCGCGTGAACATATACTCTTCCCAACCATCAGCACCCCACATTTACCCTTCTTAACTTCAATACCAAACAGTTCTAATCACAGACCAAAGTCGTACAGTGGATCTAACAATACCAAAACTATTTCAAAGGACATAAAATGGACACATATGTCTTTTGAATATTTTATGTGCATTTTCTTTAACAGCTATAACTATCTCTATATATTCTTCTACCGTGACGTTTCTATCCACTTTTTTATCTTGTCTTTTCTTTGTGAGCTGTTCAATAAGGAGTGTTGGTAGAAGTGTCCCTCAGTTTACTGCTTATGATTGAACTATGTCATGGGGATTGTTGGTCTTGTTCCTATGGCCTCCATATGCACCAATAACGCTACGTGGCATTGATCCTTGTTTGCATAGACACATTAAAATGGGAAAATACTATACATACAGATAAGTTCTTATCTAATAGAGGTTAGAACACACAAATCTCAGTGCAATGGGACCTTACACCCTGAACATTGACATAATGACCTGACACAGGCCTCAGAAGAATGGGCACCCTCCACGTCTGAACCAGGCAAGCTATCTACAAAACATCCAAGATTTTTTATAGCAACATATGGAACCAATCCTCTACCAGGGAAGACACTACCTCCTCAAAAGAGACTTCCGTTAACATTGAGAAGACTTGACAACAACAATGGCCTGCTCTACAGGACATGGTTCTCTCTATTGCCCCTTAAGTTTGAGGTGAAATGAGAGGATGCTCTGTACCATCATGACTGCAATATGGAATATGCAGATTCCAGGATCTTTAATACAAGCATGATACCAACAACAGAGACTATGTGAGGAATGAAGATGTATTGCCACTACAGACGATGACTTGAATTGGACAAACTAGTTTGCCTGGAGCTTAGAGTTGGTCTTGTGCCAGGAAACCTCAAGGGTAGGGTCTCTTTGTATTTAGGCCAAGGTTTTTCTTTCCATCTCCCTCATATTTTGGTGGGCCTATGCAAACAAACGCCACTTTAACACCGTTTTTTACTATGTTTCCTTGACTCTAATCCTTAAGAAAAACAACCCACTGAAACTTTTGAGGTTAACTTAAACTAATATGCATGTGCATGGAAATATAAAAATGTACTTTGTCTTCAATGTTTAAGGAGTTACGTAAGTCTTATGTCTTTAGATTATATGTGTGCTGCTAAGAAATAGTATGTACTACAATCTGGGGATTTGAGGGACAAAGTAATTGTACATGGGTTCTGTTTTGTTTTTCTTAATGTTCTTTGGCTGAAAGTTAAAGGCTGGGATATCATCAATGGGACTACTGAGAATTCTGTTTATGGGTGATTGTCCTTCCACTGTAACTGTCCTCTTTCTTTGCATCTTTGTTCTCATAATTAAAAACTAAAAAAAAAGAAATTATTTTTAACTATCTAAATAATGAGACTTGAAAGAGAAGATAGAGACTTTCAACAAACATTTAAAAAATAACTACTGTAAATAAAAAGATGTAAGACTTGATAAGAAGATCCCAAAACACTGGTGGTGCATATATACACATCATCCCACAGAGTCGGGACTACATTGCCCAGAAGAGCAAAGCCTAAGAAATGCATATCAGCAGAGGTGAGCTGCTCATGCCCCTGAATGATGGAGTCAGCTCCCCTCCAGCTGCGTGCATGTCAACATAGGTACCATCCTGACCTATGAGCTATTAGTGGCACCCTGACTCACATTGCAGAGGCTAATCCACATTTCCCCAAAGAGAGGAACAGCAAAACAGAGCGAGAGGCCAAGGCTGTGCACTTCTCCTAATCAATAAACTCCAGCACAACATGTAGAAGACATCATACCACAAGTGTGACAATGAGGAAAGAATGAAAGACTCACCCATGCATAGAGAATGAAGATGGCAGCTCTGATGACCTGGAAAGTGCCACCACTTATTTAGCCTCTAAGATGAGGACTTTATTTTTATCATTTGGGGGGGAGGGGTTTGGGCCACACCCAGTGACACTCAGGGGTTACTCCTGGCTATGTGCTCAGAAGTCGCTCCTGGCTTGGGGGACTATATGGGACATCGGGGGATAGAAACGCGGTCTGTCCTAGGCTAGCGCTGACAAGGCAGACACCTTACCTCTAGCGCCACCATGCTGGACTTTATTATTTCACTTTATTTTTAAAAGTAGTTTATTTATTGAATGATTGGTTTTTGGGCCACCCTTGGTGCTCAGGGGTTACTTATGGCTCTGCACTTAGAAATTGCTCCTTGGGGGACCATATGAGATGCTTAGAATTGAATCCGGGTCAATCTCAGGTCAGCTGCATGCAAGGCAAATGCCTTATCACTGTACTATCTCTCCAGCCCCTCAAATAAAGAATTTAGGAAAGAAATATGGAGGATCTTCATAGAACTCAAAGAAAGCATGGAATGAACCACAAATAATCATTAAGAGGATATGAAAGTAAAAATGAGAAAACTCCAAACTAAAATAACAAGAATAAAAAACCTGGTAAGCAAATAAAATCCTCACTGGAAAGCCTCTCCAATAGAGTAAAGCATTTGAGGACAAAATCAGTGAGCTGGAAGAAACGCATAAATACATCACATTGGGGAAAAAAAGCCTTAAAATAAATGATAAGACAATGGGAAAATGCAAGGAAACTCCCAGAGTTGAAGAGTACATGCAACTAATTCATGCATGCCTGAAAAATACCAACTAAAAGAGACAAGACATATTGTAGTCACAATGATGAATTCCACAAATAGATATAAAATTCTGAAAGCAGCAACGTTAAAATGGGAAATTACATTCAAAGGAGCATCTTTCATCATTTTCATGTAACAGCATATCTGTCACAAGAAACCTTCAAGACCCAAAGGCAGCAAAGGAATAAAGTGGCAAAACTCAAAGAAATGAATGCTTCACCTAAATACTTCACCCAGTCAAACTCACATTCAGGTTTGAAGGAAGCATACATAGCTTCATGGATAAACAACAACTCAGAAATTTTACAGACTCAAAATCAGCCTTAAAAAAACAAACTGAGGGGCCCGGGAGATAGCATGAAGGTAAGGCGTTTGCCTTTCATGCAAAAGGTCATCGGTTCGAATCCCGGTGCCCCATATGGTCCCCCGTGCCTGCCAGGAGCAATTTCTGAGCATGGAGCCAGGAGTAACCCCTGAGCGCTGCCGGGTGTGACCCAAAAACCAAAAAAAAAAAAAAAAAAAAACCCCCAAAAAATAACCAAAAAAAAACCAAACAAACTGAAAGGTCTACTTTAAAACAAGACCACTAGAGGCTGGAGAGTTAGCACAGCAGTAGGGCATTTGCCTTGCACACGGCTGACCCAGCACAGAAGTTAGTTACTTCCCTGACATTCTAAATGGTCCCCTGAGCCAGGAAAAATTTCTGAGTGCAGAGCCAGGAGTAACTAACCCTTGAGCCCTGGCAAGTATGACCCAAAAACAAAACAATACAAAACAAAAAAAGAAAAGACAGATAAATAGACATACCAAACTCGTATAGAAAGATGACACTAAATTCCATGACATCTCTCTCAACATCAATGGACTAAATGGCACAGTTAAGAGACAGAGTGGCAAAATGGATCAAAAAGCTGAATCCCCAACATTCTGCTGCCTACAAGAAACAAATCTGAATAGTCAGAACAATCATAGACTCAAAATTAAAGGTTAGAAAACAATAATCCAAGCAAACATTACCCTTAAGAAGGCTGGAGAGACCATATTAGTATCAAATGACACAGACTGTAGACTAAAAAAAAAAGTACTTCTATACCAATAAGGGACGAACAAAATATTTAAAACAATTGTTGGTAAATCTAAAAGAAAACATCAATAGCAACTAATAATAATAATAATAATAATGATAGGATACCTCAACACTGCCTGTCACCCCTTGATAAGTTAACTAGGCTGAAACCTAACCTACGAGCTCTGAAAGAAGAAATGGAAGAGAATGGCATAGCAGAAATTAATGAATTGGAAATCCATAAACAATTCAAAATATCAATGAAAGCAAGAGTTGGTTCCTGGAGTAAATAAACAAAACCAATACACAACTAGCAAAATGCACAAATAAAGGGAGAGAGAGAAATTTAATACTACAGATACTACAGAAATTCAAAGGGTAATCAGCAGCTACCTTGAGAAACTTTATGGCATAAAATAAGAGAACCTGGAAAAAATGGATGCATTCTTGGATTCTTATATTCTCCCCAGTTTGAATCAAAATGATCTAGCTTATCTGAACAAAGCCATCACTATTGAGGAAGTTAAAGTATTCTAAAACTCAAAAGCCTAGGGTCGGATGGATTCACTACCAAATTCTTTCAAACCTTTCAAGAGGACCTACTACCAATCCTTTTTAGCTCTTCTAGGAAATTGAAGAAAAAGAAACATTGACAGATGAAATATTACTGAAAGGAGAAAGACAAAGATGCTAAGATATAAGTCCTAAACTACCCTTAGATGAAGGAAATAAACCATATTTAAAGTTGATGAATTCAGAAATAGTAAACTTTAAGGTAAGAAGGGGCAGGAAGTAGAACAGTTTGCAGTTTTACTGTCCTAAAAAAAAGTTGAGCTAAAAAATATTTCTTTCACTTTTCTTCAACAGCATCTCATATACCAGATGAAAATCTAAGAAATGATTAACTGTAGTAACTCAAAATATAAAATATATAATGTAAATTTAAAAATCACTTAAAACTGAATTGATTCTATCAAATAAATCTGAAACATTAGGTTGCATTAATAACTTATTAGATATATTCTGCATCCTCTCTAAAAGTTTTTTGCAATGAATTATTATATTATTTAAAAAATTCTTGTTGACAGCTTTTATTTTTTAGAAGATGCTGATGAGTAATGAGTCATTGTTTCTTGATTATTGACCTTTTGAATACAGATACTCCTCGCTTAACGACCAAGTTCCGTTTCAAAAACTTGATCGTTAAGCGAATTGGTCCTTACATGAGGAACTTCATGTACTGTATACAGTAGTAGAGTATATGTATAGTACTTGACAATACAGTATTCTGAATAAGTAAAATAATGAGGGGCCCAGGAGATAGCATGCAAAAGGTCATCGGTTCGAATCCCGGTGCCCCATATAGCGGTCCCCCGGGCCTGCCAGGAGCAATTTCTGAGCATGGAGC
Source organism: Crocidura indochinensis (assembly GCA_004027635.1). NCBI lineage: Eukaryota > Metazoa > Chordata > Mammalia > Eulipotyphla > Soricidae > Crocidura > Crocidura indochinensis. The sequence goes on along the minus strand of PVKC010009787.1, from coordinate 13,317 downwards.
CAGGAGTAACCCCTGAGCACTGCCAGGTGTGACCCAAAAATAAAAAAAATAAAAAAAATGAGAAAATTCAAACTGAAAACTTCACTTGTTTTAATTTGCATAGGTTGTGTAATTTACACACGGTACTGCAATGTATTATAGAACATAAAGTTAGTAAAGTAGGTACATTAAAGCACCAAAAACCACAGTACTGTACTGTAGAGTGTATAAGATGGAAAAAGGCTATTTAAAATAAAAAAAAATAAAATAATGGTGAAGAGATGGTCATAAGTGCTAGCAGTCACTAAACAGGTAGGTCATTAAGCAAGGAGTACTTGTATTCATAAACACAAATATACATCCAATGGTTAGCCTTTATATATGAAATCCATATCAGTAATTATAAAAAGATGACTAGCAGGGCCAGCATGATGGTGCTAGAGGTAAGGTGTCTGCCTTGTGAGAACTAGCCTAGGACGGACCACGGTTTGATTCTCCCGGTGTCCCATATGGTCCCCCAAGCCAGGAGCGACTTCTGAGCTCATAGCCAGGAGTAACCCCTGAGCATCACTGGGTGTGTGGCCCAACCCCCCCCCCCCAAATAAAATGACTAGCATCTATAAACCACAGAGCCAATTCTTTTGGGGGTGTTAAAAAATAACTGCAGTATTTTGTCACAAAGAATATTCAGCTAGAAACAAAGTTAAACAAACTTAAAATTCCAGTTTAAGTTTTCTAAATGCCTAACTGACATTCTGGGCCAAACTTTTCTTAGAAAAAGTTAATCTATGTTCTATATTATTAAAGCCATATATATTCCTGAAATCAACTCCGAGATAAATATGTCATTAGCTTGGTATAAAGTTTCTAAAACTGCTTATATGAATATTCTGTAAAATATTAAAGCAGAAATATAAATATATGTGTGTATATACTGAGAAATCAGATATCTCACTTGTCAAGAGTAAGTGTCCTATAATATTTAGTTTATTTTATCCTCCTAGATTGTGATTTTTCACAGTATAAACTGCATCACTCTACTTTTTCCAGGTAGCCTTTATCTTTGCATATTATCTTTAGTAATTTCCTTAACATAAATCCCTAAATTCTAAAAGGCAGCAACATTCCAAGATACCCATCTCTTTGATGCTCTTCAGAAAAGCTGAGACAATTTATTTTACTATCTTCACTTTAAGAAAAAAATGTTTTCATGCACTCACAACAAAAGTTGTTTTTTACTTACCAACCTGACATTAAAGAACATAATTTTAAAAATTATGTTAAAATATTGTTGCATTCTGTAATCATTTGCTTGTCCAGATTATTTACAAAAATATTTTCCCGCAGATCCGCAAAACATTGCTGTTAGCTAGTCAGGCTTGCTCACTAGCATTACCAGCTTGACCTGTATGGGCTGGTCAAGGTTTGTTCTTTCTGGCATCTTCAGTGCACAATCCCACACCTTTGAAAATATTTAGACCCCTAAAACTGATGTAACTTATGTTATAATTTACTTTACAATTTATGTTATCACCAAGAAAAATACACTGAAAAGATGGTAAAAACAGATTTGGGGTGTGGAGTACAGAGATTAGGGCACCCTGTCTTGCACGCAGTTGACTGGGTTTTCATCTCCAACATCCATGTTGACCCCGAGTACCACCAGGAGTAATTCCTGAGTATAGAACCAGAGTTAACACTATGCACCTCCAAAATCAAAACCAAACAACCCCTCAAAACCCCCAAAACCAGACTTGCATAATTGTGAATTTTCTAAGGTGCTATGGAACTATAAAACCTTAAAAAAGTGATAAATATTAAAATCTCTGTTGTATAGAAAGATTACATTTATACAGATTGCCTGCCATGGTATTTACAATTTACTTTTTGATAAATGATATATTTCTAACATATTATCTAATGACTCATAAAATCATTAGATTTATATAAATATAATTAATTTTCTTATAATATAAACTTGGGATTCTACAGCTTAAGAAAATGACTAAGTTGTAATACTAACTAAAATCAAGTATTTATTAATTTTTTGAGCTTCAGATTTATTGACCAAAAATAACGACAATCTCCCATGTTATAAAGCTACCACAATTGTCAAATAATGACTCAACACTGTCACACTATATAAAGTTGGAGTTTGTCTGATATTTCAATTATTATTATTCCTCACAGAAAATCTAAATAATCCTATAAAGTAAAACACGTACTTTGATTTTAGAGTGAAATTAATACTGAGACCAGAACCATAGATAAAAAGTTCTGGTTATCACCTGGTACTTACTACACTTTATTCTATCACATTCAGACATAACAGATTGAATTCATCTTCCTAAAGATGTGTTTATTTTATGACAATTAGTTGATTTTGTTATAATTCAAATCTAAATAAAATCGTATTTTATTCATACAATTGTTTCCTTTTACTTCTTTATAGTAAAGGCAAAATATTCCTCGAAAATGTCTTAATCTTGGTCCAGAGACAGTATAGCAAGTTAGAGCTATTATCTTGCATGCAAATAGGCTTGATTACTGATTATACCTATGTTTCACCTCAGTACTGCCAGGAGTAATTCCTGAGTACAGACCCAGGAGTAAGTCCTGCGAAATGCTGAGTGAGCACACAAAACCAAATAAATTAAATTAAAAAATTAGTTTAGGGGCCCGGGAGATAGCATGGAGGTAAGGCATTTGCCTTTCATGCAAAAGGTCATCGGTTCGAATCCTGGTGCCCCGTATGGTTCCCCGCGCCTGCCAGGAGCAATTTCTGAGCATGGAGCCAGGAGTAACCCCTGAGCACTGCCGGGTGTGACCCAAAAACCACAAAAAAAATTATTTTAAAAAGGTCTTCCTCTAATAAAAGAATTGAACATGAGCACTGAAAAAGAATGTAATGCTATAAAGTGATTATATTTATATGAAGAAATACAATTTGGAGTGTATTGAATACGTGTTTAGAGAAAAAATGAAACAGCATATTACAATTTCGCAGACATTAAAGAGAATCTGTATAAAATAAAGAAAAAAACTGGAGGAATGTTGACTTATAAAGATACAGTAACTTAATTTATATTATTCTATACATTAATAATTATAGGACTTCACAAATTAAACATTTATGTGGCTGACTTCTTGAAACATAGATGAGAAAAGCTACAAAAGAAAATACTTACTTTTATTCGATGATCATCTGTTTCTGCAACTGTTGCTACTCTAATAAACATGGGGTTTCTTTTGTCTATAACCTCAAGTTTCATTTTTTTCTGGAATCCATGTGGAGGTTTCTGCCATAAGAAAAGAAATTGTATCTTCATATTTAAAGGAAGAAACATGGGCTTATGTCACAAAGGTCTGATTAAAAAAATAAAACAGATTAATGAGGGAACTAGTCTTTCAAACTCAAAATTCCTCAAGTAGCTTGGAATCTCACATTCTCTGGAAAAAAAAAAAACATAATCCTAAATCACATGTTCAAAACCTTAGGCAACAGAAAAAGTGCCAGTTACTATATATACATAAAGATAAAGTGAACTATCAGTATCTTCAGACATAATTTAAAACTTTTGGATTTGGGGGCCAGAGTAAGAGTATAGCATGTAATATGCTTGCCTTAAAGCATGGCTGATGTGGATTGGATCTCTGTCATTCCATACAATGTCTGAGCATGGCCAGGAGTAATTTCTGAACACAGAGCTAGGAGAAAGCCCTGAGCACTGGCCCAAAACAAAACAAAACATATTTTTGTTTGACTAATTACTCATGGAGAAGACAAGATTTTTTCCCCTTACTATCTAGAGATGTCTTAGAAAAAAAACAACAACAGAAATTATTTTTAAAAGTAGAGAGGCAGCACATTAAAGCGGCAGATGTAAAACAGAAAGATTAGAAGTTTTAAAGAGACTTAGAGCAGATGACCCATAAAATAAAAACATCAGGGGCTGAAGAGTGTACAATGGGCAGAATGCTTTGCCTTATATGTGGCTGTTCCAGTTCAACCTTGGTTCTGCACATGGCCCTGAAAGGAATGACACAAATGGTCCCAGAGTAAAGAGCTATATGTAAGCCCTAATCACAACCATAGGCGACCACTTCATATCATCATCAGCATAATCATCATCAGCATAATCATCATCAGCATAATCATCATCATCATCATCATCTAAAAATAATAAAAGTAATGTTTCCCTTCAGATTCATGGCAAAATGTACATTTTTTTTATTATTATTTTTTTGGGGGGTCACACCCGGCAGTGCTCAGGGATCACTCCTGGCTCCATGCTCAGAAATTGCTCCTGGCAGGCACGGGGGACCATATGGGGCACCGGGATTCGAACCGATGACCTTTTTGCATGAAAGGTAAACGCCGTACCTCCATGGTATCTCCCGGGCCCCAATGTACATTTTTTAAAGTCTCTGAAAAGGAGGGGCCAGACAGATAGCAAAGCAGTAGGGCATTGCCTTGCATGCAACAGATCCAGGACAGACCTGGTTCAATCCCCCGAGTTCCATATGGTCCCTCTAGCCAGGAGTCATTTCTGAACGCATAGCCAGGAGTAATCCCTGAGTGTTATTGGGTGTGGCCCTCAAAAAAAAAAGTCTCTCAAAAGGAGTATTATTTTTAAGACACTTTATTCCTATACTCTGCCCAGAAAGAAATCTTAATTTAGAATCTTAAGTTGTGTGTACCAAAGATCCTGAGTTATAAAATCCTATAATAAATGAGATACTCTTCTATTTTGACTCTTAAAATACTATTTCATAACAATTGGGGTGGGTGGTGGCGCTGGAGGTAAGGTGCCTGCCTTACCTGTGCTAACCTAAGACGGACCGAGGTTCGATTCCCCGGTTCCCCATATGGTCCCGCATGCCTGCCAGGAGCGACTTCTGAGCAAATAGCCAGGAGTAACTCCTGAGCGTCACCAGGTGTGGCCCAAAAAACCAATATATATATATATATATATATATATATATATATATACACTATTTCATAACAATAGAATAAAAAAGAAAATCTTAACTTACCATAAGCCACTCTAAAGAAATACAAATAGAATTTTCCTTAGAAATTCATGTTCTGTCCTGTATTGATTTTTTAAGGATATAATCTGAGAAAACTGGTTTGTTACAAGATCACAAATCTTAACACATAAATTTACTGTCCAATGACAAATTGAAGTTCAAGTAAAGGTAGTCTTCTATGACAGGAATGAAAATTTCAGAGATAATTGGAACAGCCAAAATAGTGAATCTCATAAGAAATATTTTTTCCTTTTTCTATTTCCATGCCTATTCTAGTTTTTCCACTCTCTCTGCTCTTAAATTCCAATTCACCAAAATGTAAATTAAACGAACTTACCACTTTAAAAGCTCTTGCAGGAGCAGGTAAAGAATTGGTTTCTTCTAAGTATTTATCCCAAGAAAAATGCTTCACATTTGGATAACCTAAGAATAGTAAAAGCAAATTCTATCAGATTTAACCAAAATAATCATGAGTACCACTGAGCTAGAAAAAATGATGAGATTTGTTATCGTTGTAATCTAAATCTTATGCTCCTAATATGTTCAACAGTTTTAAATTAGTTACACCTTCAAAATAATTTGTAATAAACTTACTTTCATCCTGATCATGAATATTTATGAATCTTTTAATTAAAATTTTATACACATATGTACAATTTATATAAGCAAAGAGATTCTAGGAAAGGTACACAAACAAATACCCTTTAAAGTAGCAAATTTAATTCTATTAGTAATAGCTTACATACATACATAGATAATTGTATTGTTGTAAATGTGAAAATGTTAAATATGAAGGTCAAGTAATTGGCTTATTGGTAGAATACAAGCCTAAAACATGGAGTTCTTGATTTCAATCCCTGCTACTGCATAAATAAAAATATGAATTTAAGTGTGAATTGTGTTATATGACTAAATAATATAGATATGCAAAAATGTGCCTAGTACACATAAAGTAGAAATATTAAAATGTCATATAAAAATAAATAGTTCGGGGCCCAGGAGATAGCATGGAGATAAGGCGTTTGCCTTTCATGCAAAAGGTCATCGGTTCGAATCCCGGTGCCCCATATGGTCCCCCGTGCCTGCCAGGAGCAATTTCTGAGCATGGAGCCAGGAGTAACCCCTGAGCACTGCTGGGTGTGACCCCCCCCCAAAAAATAGTTCTACTAACAAACTATGCCTCATTGATGACAAAAGTGCTATCAATCTATGCTGGTATAAAGGAAATTAATAAATAGAAAAAGAAATACATGATGGCAAAATATCAACAAATTATGCACAAATTCAATAAAAATACATTTTAGCAGTTGTTAGGATAATAATTAATACTAGAAATAACATTAGATACTGAAACTAGTAAGATAAGGTGATGAAGTACATTATAGTTACTATAGTCTCAAAGAAAATTTTCGCAAAGTAATGTTTACAGAAAAAAAAACCTGCATAGGTAGAAGGCTGTCAAAAACCATTTTGTTCACTTCAAAGTGAAAATGCCAATCAGTAACAAGACAAACTGACATCAGGTGTCACCTACAGAGACACAAATACAATATTGTATTGTTTCTGAGACACTCCAGCCCATATTGGATAAATTGAGCTTGATTAGGAGCAAAAGTCAAGTAGACCCAAATTAAGAAATATTACAAAACAATATTACAAAACAATACACCTATAATCTTTTGACAAAGCTGAATGGATCTCGATACATCAAGGGTATAGTTGAGTTCTATACTAATTTTGCATCTTACTATACCTTTTTTTGAACTTGCCACCCTGGAAAAAAAATAAAACCAAAAAACCCTGCACTCATCAGCGGTCTTCAAACTAGTGCCCGCTGGCCACACATATTGTATTTGTCCCCATTTTGTTTCTTCACTTCAAAATAAGATATATGCAGTATGCATAGGAATTTGTTCATGGTTTTTGTTTTTATTATAGTCCAGCCCTCTAATGGTCTGAGGGACAGTGAACTGGACCCCTGTTTAAAAGTTTAAGGACCACTGCTTAATGCTAATATTGACTTACATGCCTTAATGTGTATAGAGACAAAACATGGTTTTCTGTAAAGACATGAAGATGGTGACAATTACACTATGTGAGATAACACTATGGTTATCTCTATTTAAACTCAAACTTTGAAAAAGTTTGTATGAAAGTGTAATTTGGATAATTCAAAATAAAAATCTTTTTTTTTTGTGGTTTGTTTTGGGTCATATCCGGCAGTGCTCAGGAGCCACACCTGGCTGCAGGCTCAGAAATCGCTCCTAGCAGGTGCAGGGGACCATATGGGAAGCCGGGATTCAAACCACCATCCTTCTGCATGCAAAGCAAACGCCTTACCTCCATGCTATCTCTTCAGCCCCCAAATAAAAATCATTTAAAAAAACATGAGAGGACACCAAGAAGAGATAGCTAGCATTGCTTCACAAGGGATTCGTGAATGAGGCAGCAGGAGCCCTACAAGGGTAGCTGCCTGAGGGAACTGAATGACTAGGGTCCCTTCTTTTTAAGTGTCTGAGAAGCATAGTCAAAAATCTGTCCTTAGAGAAAAGCAAACAGAGAAGGAACACTTTAATATTTCTGTCATGAAGCCATAAAGCAGAGTAACACCAACAGAGGATCTACAAAGCAGTCTCTTTATTGCACACATCAGATACATTTTATTATTTTAATTAGTTTTGGAGATAGTGGCACTATTGTGTACTTCATACATTTTAACAAATTATATATTATTTTTAATATTTACAAAAAGCTATATATTTTTGTAGTATATTAAAAAAAAGCTCAGGAAAGGAAATGATATGGCCATTTACTTTTCATGCAAAGCCAGCAATAATATCTTATACATCATCACTTACAAGGATAACTCACTTATTGAAGATATAGGCAAGAAATATTGTTCACTGGTTCAGTATTTACCAGATCTCTGATTGTGTCGAAAAACAACAGTAAAGGGGGAAAAGGATTCACATCAGTTAGGGGATCTAAAAGAATCCACAGAGCAATTTAGATGGTAATAGTAAAAATAACACGTGATCAACATTTATTATTTATTAAAATGTATGGAGAGTGCTGTTTCCTCCTTGAAGATGCCTTTAGTCTCAATGTCATATAGTGTTTTACCTACGTGTTGTTCTATATACCTTATGGCTTCAGGCCTAATATCAAGGTCTTTAATCCATTTTCATTTGATCTTTGTGCATGGTGTTAGATGGGGTTCTGAGTTCGCTTTTTTTGCAAGTAGCTAAGCAGTTATGCCAACTCCCCTTGTTGAAGAGGCTTTCCTTGCTCCATTTTGGATTTCTTGCCCCTTTATCAAAGAGTAGTTGGTTGTATGCCTGGAGAACATTCTTTGAATACTCAAGTCTATTCCACTGATCTGAAGATCTGTCTTTATTCCAATACCATGCTGTTTTGATAACTATTGCTTTGTAGTAAAGTTTAAAGTTGGGGAAAGTAATGCCTACCATATTCCTTTTCCCAAGGGTTGATTTAGCTATTTGTGGGTGTTTATTGTTCCAAATGAATTTCAGGAGTGTTTGATCCACTTCTTTGAAAAATGTCATGGATATCTATAGAGGTATTGCATTAAATCTGTACAATGCTTTGGGGAGTACTGCTATATATAAGCCATCGGACACAGGAGGGTTCAAACAGAGTTTGTACACTGAACATTACCCAAGAGGCACACTTGGGTAATAAAACCATCAATACCTTATGTTCAATTTTTTTTTCTTTTTTTTCTTTGGTGGTGTGCTGGAGTCTGAACCCAAAGGGCTTACACAGGCAAGGCCTGGAGTCTACCATTAAGCTACCACATTTCATCAACTAATATTTTTAAAAACATATTTTGGTTTCTCTAAATTTTTTTGTATTCTAAACAGTTTTATAAATCAGAACAGGACAAGATTCTCCCTTGTCACAAGAGAAAGCTCAAAAAGTGCCTTTCATACCACAGCAATTTTTGTTCCAAGGGAATAATAATCAGGCATTAACTAAGCAACAGTAACAAAGAACGAGGACAAGACTAAAAATGATAGCAGCTGCTAGAATGGAATGAAGAATGTATCTGAAGCTCCACTCTGGGTGTTTACATGCTGCTGCTTACATGCTGGAAATAACATTTCTAAAACAATAGCTAGCAAACAAGGAGGCTTTTTTTTTTTTTCATTCTGAAAACTCTCAACAAACATCTCCCTATAGCACGCACTGTGCTGCTTTTTGTTACCTAATGACTGTCTTTTGCTATCAGCACTAGCCATAGCACCTTAAGCAAACATATACTTAACCACTCAGTTTTGATTATGTTAAATTGACACAAAATCTGTTCTTTAGAGCATGAAGTCAAATGACATAAAATGGAGAATGCTGAGAAAGCTTTGACCAGAGTCAAGTATATGATAGTTAAAAACTTCAGAGAACCAAGAAGTACTGCAACTTAAAGGTGTAAAAAATGTTATAGAATCAGGGATCACACGGAAAAACATTTTGATTGAAGTTTTTTAAAACATCTGAAGCCTCACATTCTCACTAAACGTGAACCCTGTATTTATTGCAGAAGTCATCCGAGCTATAGTCAGGACTTGATCCACAAACAGTATTCCATATATACACTTTCCCATTTTCCTATATTTGTCAAAGTCTTAGGTACTTAATTTCTACACTTAGACAGACTCTAAAATGCATGTTAATGTAAAGTTTAGAGATTGTTCAACTTGAGAAATGAAAGATCTTTCAAATCAATTTTTTTCTTTTAAAATATTATTGTTTTTCAAAGACTGAAAAACTGTGATTCCCAGGCACGACAACAATGTTTATAAACTTTCAGGTATGTCAGTGGTCAGCAACCAACCACCTGCTGGCTATTGTCAGATTTTGTAAATGAAGTTTTACTAAAACACAACTGATTCATTTACCTATTATCTCTGGCAAAAAATGTGTTGAATAGTTGTGATAGAGACTACAAGGACCAAAAACTAAAAAAATATTTACTAGCTAGCCCTTTACAGATAAAACACTGCTGACTCCCACAAGTATCTGACTGATATTAAATATACAATAAACACAAACCTGGAGGAGTAATAAGGGTTCTTCTGTGTTCTTTACACCAACCTACTGGGTGAATGTGTGGACTAGTTGCTTCACACCTGTAGGTTATATAAAAAAAATATAGAAAATTCCAATTAACAGGATAAATCTTCAAATACCAATAAAAGTAAAATATTTTCAGACTACCATTGTTGAAGGTTTTAGGCAGAGGAATGGCATAATATGATATTTTAAAGTAACAATTTCTGGTCCCAAAGAAATGGTGTAAGACAGCAGTCAAAGTTCTTGTATTACGTTCAATTAGTCCCAGTTCCCTTGAGCTCCTCTAAGGCCCAACTCCCCACCTCCAAAGTAAACATTGTATTTTTCTTTGAGCAAAAAAGCTAGAAATCAAACCCATGGCCTCATACATGTAAGGGAAGTGCTCTACTATTTTGTCACATGCTCAGCTGAAAGTAATTATTCTGACTTTTTTGTAGAAAATAAATGACATTGGACAAAAAGAGAAGAGGCTTGTCAAATATTTGTCAAGTTGTTGCTGATGGCCTAAATGGACACTGAAAGGGCATTTTCATGTTAGAACACTGGTAATTAGAAGACTGTACTGCCACTTCCTGAGAGAATTTCTTGAGATGAGAAAGCTGTCAGCCTGGTCTTAGGTATTTCAAATGGTGACTAAAGAGTTCTGTCACAAACCTAAATGCTTGGAAAACAGGTGAAAATGATGAATTTAGAAGAAAAAGAAATTGGAATACAGAATCAAGAGTACAAGAACCTGGAATTCAGAGCCAAGATTAAGACTCAAAATAAAGTTAGCAGTTATCAGCATTTAGACTGGTATTTAAAGCTACAAACAGAGACAAGGGTACAAAGAGAATGAATGTGAGAGAGAACAGAAATGGTGAGAGTCCAATTGTCCTAGAAAATATGACCAGTAAAATGGAGGAAAAAGAAAGGAAAGAAAACAATATCAAAGGAATCAAGTGTTGCTTGCTAAATATTAATGAAGAGAAACAGCAGAGCTTATCAAGTTATCCACATGAAGGTACTAGAATACTTTACAACAAGGCTGATAAAACTGGAGCTGGGAATGGGCAAAGGGTCAGGACAGAGAGTTTTTAAAAAAAAGTGTGTGGAAACAAGGACAGTTCAACAGAAAATTTGCCTGAGAAATCTTAGTTTTAGAAAGAAATGAGAAATGAGACTAGGGAAAAGGTATCGTATTTTTAAGTTGAGAAACTTATTTGGTGGAAGCTGTATGAGATATATATGGACAGTCTACATTACTTCTAAAAAGTTGAGATTTAGAATTTCTTTTTAAAAAGGGGAAGATAGAAGAGTACAGCAATAAAGGTGATTGTAGTTGATAGAATTCAATCCCCACCACCCCATATGGTTGTCTGAGCACTGCCAGGAGGAACTATTGACCACAAAATAAGTAGAAAGCAATAAGCCTGGCCAGGTGTGGTTCAAAACCAAACCAAACCAAAATTAAGACCTGATCTATTCAAGAAATATATTTTCAAATGGAAGGCAACCTCAGGCATGATAATTCACATAACTTCCTCCTTTGGGGGCAATGGTATGCATGGCATGATTCTTTCCAGGAGAAATATAACTGATATAGAAGAGGGAAATGGAGTAAATGAGAGGAAACAGAATACTCTGCTGAGAGCAGGACCCACTCAGGCAGGAGCAGGGGTAAAAAAACCAACAGTTACAGGAAGATTTGGTGTATGGATAAAGATCAAAATAGTGCATGGAGGTATATGGATCTCTTCTAATTATCTTTTTCTCAGTGATCTAGGAAGTAAGGTTATCAAATGAGAGGGAGGATTGAAAAGGAGTTTGAGAAAAGTTTTAGGGGAGAAAGTGGGAGGAGAAAATTAAATGCTCTGGGAAAATAGACAAGAAATGTACAAGTAGGAATATTCTGGAACTGGACTAAGGCCTACCTGAGGTCACCAGTCATAACTAAAAAATTAAACTACTCAGTAATTTGTTCTCTTCTCTGGCAATATTCAAATGCAATAGCACAGACATCAGTACACAGAAAGTAAAATTCAACTAACCAGGGTTCAGATTTCTTCCAAGCAAACACAATATAGGAAATGTAAGTACAGGTATAGTTAAAAGGGAATAGTTTACAGGAATGGGGAGATAGCATAGTGGGTAGGGCATTTGGTTTGCAAGTGGCGGACCAAGATTGGATCAGTGAATTTCTACATGGCCCCCTAAATCTCCAGGAGTAAGTTCTGATTTCGGAGCCAGGCGTAAGCCATAAACAATGCCAGGTGTGGCTGCAAGAAACAAAACAAAACACGGGTCCAGTACTGTGGTGCAAGTGATAAGGCGCCTCCTGCGTGCTAGCCTAGGACGAACCAAGGTTTGTTCCCCCGGCATCCCATATGATCCCCCAAGCCAGGAGCGATTTCGGAGCGCATAGCTAGGATTACTCCTTAACGTCAGTCAACAGGTGTGGCCAAAAAACCAAAGAGAGAGAGAGAGAGAGAGAGAGGAGAAAGAGAGGAGAGAGAGAGAGAGAGAGAGAGAGAGAGAGAGAGAGAGAGAGAAAAGAAACAAAACAAAACAACAACAAAAGGAAGCTATTATAAGATTGTAAAATATATTGATACCTATAGACTAATCACAGCAAAAATTTCTTTTAAGAAAATGTAGATCAGGGGCTAGAGAGATAGCACAGCAGTAGGGCATCTGCCCTGCAAGCAGCCTACCCAGGACCGTCGTTGGTTCGAATCCTGGCATCCCATATGGTCCCTGGTATCTGCCAGCAGTGATTTCTGAGCAAAGAACCAGGAGTAACCCCTGAGCACAGCAGGGTGTGGCCCCCCACTTTAAAAAAAAAAAAGAAAATGGTAGATCATTTATCTATAGATAAGTGGTATAATGGTTTTCTAAAATATAGGGAATTCATGTTCAAAATATACTCCTTTTTAGAGATACCCAAAGCACATTATTCTTTTAAAGTTATATTATAAACAAACGAATTTCAAAGTTCACAATATAAAGTTTCCTAAAGATATTTAAGTATGATAGACTGCTTTGGCGAGTAATCTCTACACATCACATACTGCAAAGGGGCAATAGGTGAAAACTGAGAACAACCAATGTGTGAATGTACAGTGTGAGAGTGAGTGTGGTGTGTGTGTGTGTGTGTGTGTGTGTGTGTGTGTGTGTGTGTGTGTGTGTGTGTGTGTGTGTGTGTGTGTGTGTGTGTGTGTGTGGGGAGGGGGG
>PVKC010009786.1:0-26316 GCA_004027635.1 Crocidura indochinensis | reverse complement strand
AGTTTTAACAAATAATAAGAACAGGGTTTGGGAACTTGGGGCCAAATTGAAGGCGATTGAGGCAGTTCTATGAAATATGAAGGCTGGGTAACAGATTTTCGTTCAAGAGCCATTGATGGGTTCTCTTGATCTATTTTGTGTCAGAAGAAAAATTGGTTGAGGCTTAGTGCCTGACTTGCATGGAAAAAAACTTTACTTATAATGTCAGATATTGGGGTGTTCACTTTTGAGCTTGAGAAATGGGGGGGGGATTGTGATTCACACTGGAGTAGCTGCAGAGGTAGTATAGGTTGACACTAGTTTTCTCTGAGGCTACAACTCTGGCTCAAATTTAGCATAGCATGTAGCCATCTGAGCATAGAAGAGTTCTACTCTGCCCTCACATTGACTCCCAAATTTAACAAGGGGCATTACAAGGATACACTGATAGGGGCTGGATGAGGAAGGGAATAAGAAAGGGAAGCTAATTTAGGAAACTCATCTTTCTCGTTTTTTTACTTTTTCAGAATACTGTATTGTCAAGTACTGTGCACATACTGTACTACTGTATACAGTACATGTAGTTCTGCACTTAACAACCAAATGTAACTTGGTCGTTAAGTGAGGAGTATCTGTACAGGAACTGTGATTTTGGCATGAAAGATATAGAAGGTAGGGAGGACATTTTCCTTACATGCTGGCCCTTTTGGCTACAACCCTGGGCCACATATGCCCCCTTATATCCCAGCACTGTTAGGATAATGCTCTGCATGGTATTAGGTATGATCCAAAAGCAAGCAAAAGGACAGATTTGTTTGTTTTTTCACTCCATCTTATTTGGACCGTTAGGAGAGAAAGCAGAAACCAAGGGAAAGGGAAAGCCAAAAGACATTCTCTTGGCTGAAGAGGAAGATGTCAAGACTTTTTGTGGTGTTAGGGGGAACACATGTTTAAGAAGAGATAAACACTAAATCCAAATCTATTTTTTTGTTTGTTTTGGAACACATCCAGAAGTGCTCAGGGGTTATTCCTGGCTGTCCCTAGAAATCACTCCTCAGGGAGTGATATGGCTCAGGGAACCATATGGTATCAGGATGGAACCAGGGTTGGCCTCATGCAAGGCAAATGCCCTCCCCAATCAGAAATTGCCTCAGCCCCAAAAGATCTATTTTTGAGTTGTTTAATCATCTTTCTAGGATCTATCCTAATCCTTATTAGCCAACACTTGGTCTCCATGGGTGCTTTGAAATGTCATCATACATGTTCCTAATGAACACCTCATACTGAAATCTAGAATTATCACATCAGCTGCAAGACCCAAGTCCTGGATTCATTCTAGACCAAATAAATCAGAAAACTGGAGGAATGAGGCCAGCAATCGTTTTAGGCTCCAGTATGAGTTACAACATAAAAAGGAACCACTCTCACTTTCTACTTCCTAACCAGCTGCTAGCACAAAGTGGCCTAAGAGTGAAATTTCTAACGTGTGTTTACCTCAGCCACCCTCAAAAGGGGGGTGGGGTGGGGCAGAAGGTATTCCAGATATGCCTATATGAAAAATATTAAACCTTGTAAAGTTATTTGCTGTATTTCTCCTAGTTCCTAATGTAAACCTTTTTTCTAATTGGGCAAAGTTTTAGAAATTCAAAAGTGACTAGGACAGTGAAATTTCCTTTTTCTTGGAGAAGGGGGGGTGGCTTACACCCAGCAGTGCTCAGGGGTTACTCCTGGTTCTATGCTCTGAAATTGCTCCTGGCAGGCTCAGGGAACCATATGGGTTGCCGGGATTCAAATCACCGACTTGTATGCAAGGCTTTACCTCCGTGCTCTCTCTCCAGCCCCTAGAAAAATTTCTTTCTTCACCCTGTTACACAGTGGCTTTCTATTGATGAGTTTTGCTCTCCTGTAGCCTCATTTTGATCACAGACCCTTTATGTTCCCTTGGGTTTTATTCTCTCCACTCAACTGAAAAACTCCTGTCTGCTACATGCATCTCACTGCTCACTGAATCATTCAAACCAAAAAAAGAAAATCCTTCACTGCATGCTGATTGGCCTACTCCAAAGTGGCTGACCACACAGATGCTCAATCAAAAAAACTGATTCTCTAGCCATGGCTTTTAACTAATATATACCATCTGATCTTCAAATACAAGTGTTTCTAATACTTGTACATAAGTAGGAACTAATTCTTCTCAAAGAGCTCAACTGTTGCTCTACTAAACTGTACTCTCCAATTCAGCAGATAGTTTAAAGGCACACTTTTTTGTGTGTGTGGTTTTTGGGTCACACCCAGCAGTGCTCAGGGTTGCTCCTGACAGGCACGGGGGACCATATGGGGCACTGGGATTCCAACCGATAACCTTTTGCATGAAAGGCAAACGCCTTACCTCCATGCTATCTCCAGGGCCCCAAAGGTATACTTTCAATAGTTGATTTTGACTCAATCCTTATATCCTTTCACTCAAAGAACCTCATACCCACTCACCAATCCCATTTTCAAAAGCCCTGGAGCTACAGAGACTGTACGGTGGTTAAGGTGCCTGCCTTACACATGGCTGGCCAGTCCAGGTTCAATCCCTACCAATCAAGGTGGTCCACTGAGCACCCTCAGGAGTGATCCTGACTGCAAAGTCAGGAGAAAATCATGAGCACTGTTGGATATGGCCCCAAAATAAAACAGAGTAGTCCAGTTGAGATCATTCTTTTTATTCTTTTGGGGGGGGGGATGGGAGGGGGCTTTGGGCCACACCCAGCAGTACTCAGGGGTTACTCCTGGCTCTGCACTTAAAGTCACTCCTGGAAGACTCAGGGTGACCATATGGAATGCCAGAAATCAAACCCGGGTACGTCCGGGGTCAGGCGGGTGCAAGGCAAATTCCCTATCTCTGTGCTTTCTCTCCGGCCCTGAGATGATGATTCTAAGCCAACAAAAACCTCTGAAGTTTCTTGAAGAAAGATGATTTTATGTAGATATAACACCAGCTCATTCATGCTGAAGTTGGTAATGAAAAAAATATTGTGGAGATGCTAAATGGTCTTGAAATGCCTTGTCTGAATAATAGTTTACCATTCTGGCTAGACTTGACAAATTTCTTGGCTTCAGGACTAGGGCTAATTAAAATTAAAAAAAAAAAAAAACTCACTGCTTACACTTAGTATTAACTTCCTTTTCATAATTTACTAGAACTGGAAATAAAAGTGTAACAAATGTATACAATTTAGTAATTGTACAAAACATTGACTTAGCAAGTTATAGTCACACTGGTTAGTTTACCAAAGCGAACATTCAACATACTTTTCACTGCCACTTTCATGAAAAGTTCATCAGATAAATACGTCACTGGCTGAGAAGTCACAACAGAAGCCATTTCCACTTTACATACAACAGAAAAGATCAGTCTTCCACAGTAACACTGCAAATACAATCACTCAGAGGCTCTCCATGCTGCCAGGGCAGTACTGGAATGTTTTTATAGTCCGTATTCTACATGAGACATTAGTTCTCCAAGACCAACACTTGAAGCATTAGATGTAATACAAAATAAGGAGTTCTTTATTTATACAAAACTTGTACATTAAAAAAAAAAAAAAAAGGAAAATTCAACAACTCTGCTGACCCCCTGAGGAAGCTATGAGCTTTTATGGGTCCATCAAAGAGCCCTGTGTACTTGGTTCAGTCACCCACCTCCTGGCCACAGGAACAAGGCACATTCCTTCTGGGCCATTCACGTGGCACCTTCCCTGGCTCCAAATGCTGACTTTCCCTTTTAATAGGCTCAACTAGCAAGCCAGGGTTCTCATGAAAGAACACTAGCTTCTCTGGTCCAAGATTCAAGTGTTTCTTAAATCGGTGTACAAATTGGTTTTCTTTCTCTTGAACACTTTCAGTAAATTGCTAGCATATGAAGCTTTATTGCAACATATACAGTCTGATACAGTTCTTTACCAAAAGAAAAACTTTCTAGGTTTTTCGGCTAAGTCTATTAAAGTGTCCTATCAAAACTTAAAATTGGCTTAGAGAAATGGTATTTACCTTTCCAACCTGTTTTATACTCTTAGAATATTCTGAGAGATTACAGACATGTATGTTCTTGATCAATAGAATCACTTTTTTTCAAGCATCATTACTCTTCCATGTTAATAAAGAGGACAAAAACTCTCTTTTCTTAAAGCCTTATGCAGAAAAATATTACAGGTGAATCAAACATTTATATTTAGACAAGAAGCCTCTCTGAACAAAGAACCTACAAGATAAACGCAGTGATTTGTTTTCTTGATAGAGAACTATTTCACACTGCTCTGCACATTACTCTGAGTTTGAGAATAAGAGTAATTATTCCCATGAGGAAAACAGGTCCCTGTGTGAAGAGTAATTGTTGGCTAAACCCAAAAGAAATAAAAATAGACCAGCACCAAATGAAGTATTAGTTTACATTTAAAAAAAAAAATAAGATTAGCTCTTATTTCTTCAAGTTCTACAACCCAGACTTATTTTGCCCCTGGGAGGAAGGGCAAACTCACACTTATCACCACAAACCAGTTTCATTAAAAGAAAATTTCATAAAAAGAAAGCACATTTTTCTGGCTTATAATCCCTTTTAGAAGTGGGTTATAGATTCCCATCTGTGATGATTTAAAGTGTAATATTGAAGCTGAGATCTTCCCAATGAGCAATGTGTGAAGCACTACACGGCTCAGATCTGATTGGCATGGCATGGAAAGGGTCTCAGACCCTTCTCAAAGAGCCAGAAACAGAGGGGTCATCTCAATGATCATGTCTATTCATCCTCAATAAGACTGTGCATTGAGCTTTTTAATTCACAGATTTCATGTTTAGTCCTTCAGAACCCAATGCCCTCGGTGCAGTTCAAAGTCACGTTATTCAAGATGCCTTCTTAGTGCAGGTTCCTTGGAGATCTTGTAAATTTGCCTTTGACCTACAGCAGGAAAAAGACAAAGTAGGGACATATGTTATCAGGAAAGTGGAATTTTAAATACCTTATATACTCGAGTATAAGCTTATACTCGGGTCATACAGGTTATTTGATTTGGTGCACAGCTGAGATGAAGAGGCAGGCGACTGAACTGAACTGTATGCCACTGAACTATTTATCGCACAAGATTCTGTGCTTTGTATTAGACTGACAACAGTGATGAGGATATCTGCAAATTCAGTTATGATGACAATGTCTATACTGATACCCTCACATCAGATACAGCTGAAGCTCTGTTTGGACATACAGAGGAGGAGGAGGAGGAGGAGGAAGAGGAAGAGGAATCCAGTTTTGAAGGATTTTAACCTTTGTGATTTAACTTCATAACCTGCTAAAGTTACTGTTGCTAATTTGTAATTTTTCTTTAGCAATAAATATTGAAAAACATTTAGCTACTGATTCCTCAATTACTGTAATTGTTGTGGATATATATTTTTTATTTTTGAAATCCACCAGTGGCTGCTGCATTTTTCACTTTGACTTATATTCGAGTCACTAAGGTTTCTCAGTTTTTAGGGTAAAATTTGTGGAGGGGGCGGTTTGGCTTATTTATACTCAAGTACGTATGGTAAATCTTAATGGAGCCAAGTAGCAAGCTTCTGTAGCGCAGGTGCATCAAAAGAAAACATGTTAAGTAAACCTTTTTTGGTCTTACCTGTTGTGAATCATGTGACTTTTAACAAGATGTCCTGCTGCCAATGCTGCCATCAGTGACAATTCCCCAGCCATGACTGTACCACACACGATGCGGGCAAGCTGCCGAGCATTTTCCCCAGGATTATCCTGGCAAGCCCCCTGAACACCCAGCATCTGCAGGCACAGGAGAAACTGAGCTCATCCTTATATCTGCACAACAATTTCCTACTAAAATAAGGGCAATTTCAAAGACCTAGAACAAGGTTTTCCCCAAAGCACAAAAATCTGACTGCCCATACTGACAATGTAGAAACCCCATATAATTTAAGAGCTCTTGAGCCAACATACAAGGGCATCAGGCCCTTCACAGTACAAGTAAACATCATTTGTTCTTTTACCCACTTCCTAAGTATAGACAATGCAAGGACACATTGCATTTAGTGGAAGGGAAATAAGAAAAGAAAGTGAGGGACCAGAGAGATAGCATGAAGGTAAGGCATTTTTGCCTTTCATGCAGAAGGTCATCGGTTCAAATCCCAGCGTCCCATATGGTCCCCCGTGCTTGCCAGGAGCAATTTCTGAGCATGAAGCCAGGAATAACCCCTGAGCAATGCCGGGTGTGACCCAAAAACCAAAAAAAAAAAGTGAACAGTGAACAAGCTGTCATCCAGAGATGCGCTGTGCCAGTATCAGGTACAGAGAGTACCTCTAAGTTCAAGGAGTCTAAAGGTAGCTGGTCTCTGCCCAGTGAGTGCATCATACCTGCAAACAGGCTTGCTGAGGGAGCAGGTTAGTGCCGCCCCCAACAGTTCCTATTTCTATGGATGGCATGGTGCAGCTGATGTACAGATCTTCATTTCTGGGGCCAGTTGCTTCCATCAAGGTAATGCAGTTTGAACTACCAACGTTCTGTGCTGCATCCTGTAAACAAGAAAAAAGGAAAAATAGAAAATTATATCCAGTGCTGAAAGCATTACAGAGAAGAGAAGCTGCTGCAGGGTCCTCACCTGCCCACAGGCAATGTAGATGGCAGTAACGATATTGGCCGCATGTGCATTGTAGCCTCCAATGCTCCCAGCCATTGCTGAGCCCACAAGATTCTTATTAATGTTGACCTCAACCAGAGCTTCTGTAGTTGTCTTTAACACCTACAAACAGAGTTGTACACAGCTTAAGCTTCACCCTCATTCACCAATATCAACCTTTTGGGTATCCCAGAAAACAAGGGAGTTTTTAAACTGCGATCCCATTAAGTCCTGTTCCCAATAAAACAGTAAAAAAAT
Organism: Crocidura indochinensis; assembly: GCA_004027635.1. NCBI lineage: Eukaryota > Metazoa > Chordata > Mammalia > Eulipotyphla > Soricidae > Crocidura > Crocidura indochinensis. Next base: position 19,422 of record PVKC010009786.1, on the reverse strand, counting down.
GTGCTGTTACTATCACACATTCATACAGGAAAGATGCAGCAAAACAGCCACCTTTTTTGTAAAACATGACCCATTTTTTAAACCTTATTTACCACCTTATAACTCCTTTCCCTCAATATGTAGTTCAATCAAAAATTTTTTGTTTTGTTTTTGGGCCATACCTAGCAGCACTCAGGGGTTATTCCTGGTTCTGCGTTCAGAAATAGCTCTTGGCAAACTCAGGAAACCTATGGGATGCCATGAATCGAACCCGGGTCTGTCCCAAGGCAAACACCCTACCGCTATGCTATCTCTCTGACCCCTCAATTAAAGATTAATGTCGTAAAATATTCATCTAATGACTCACTTCTCTGACAATTTTGGCAGGAATGATTGCTTCACAAACAACAGATTTTCCTCTTCCCTCTATCCAGTTTATAGCAGCAGGTTTCTTGTCTGTACAATAGTTACCACTGACAGCTAAAACTTGCATTTCAGGAAAATACTCATTAAGTTTCAAAAGTGCTTTCTCGGTACCCTGTTAACGATAAAGCAAAATTACATTGTAAAGCAGCAATTTATGTATCAGAAGGCCTTATCTGTATCTAACAATTAGTATAATTCTAACTAACTATAATTTTAACACTTCAAAATATATCTATTTTTCAAGAAACTGACTACATAAGTACCAACTATTTTATTAACTATCCTAGTAGTTAATCTCTCTTCAGATATAGATTCCTAACTACTGCTTCTTTACAGACATGAAACAAAGTTCTTTGTAGTACTGATAAACTGAATGCAGAGAAAAATGAGTTAAAAGCATTCATTGACAGGGGAATGCAGATAGAGGGACGAAGGCACTTGCCTTGAAAGTGACCAACTCTGATTCAATCCCTCACACTGCACGTGTCCCCAAACATCACTCTAGGGAATGACCCTGGAGCTTAATGCTATTGCCAGGCCTCCTCCTTACCCTGACATCCCTATCTTTGCTCCCATTTCCCTCCTTCAGTGACATCCTCATTTCAATACTCTGGGCCAAGAGTTTGCCTCATATGACAGTTCTGAAAGCTTATCCTTTTGATCACTAATTTCTTTCAGAATAGGTCTTACAAATAAAGAAACACAAAATTAATTTTGCTAGCCAGTAAACGTTAACATTTTACTTTTGTCTAGTAATACACAAAAAATTTAAAATAACGAAAGTTGTAGTTGTTTAAGAGAAATGGGCTATACATAAGAACTGCTATTTGACCTTACTATACAAGTTCTTAAGTCCATAAAAATCAAGTTTTTAGGGTTTACAGGACATTTAGAAATGCTTCAGGCTAGATTATATTATACCAAGTCTAAACATATCAAATAGAAAACACCATTAACAAATACCTGACTTATAGAACTTATGTAAATCTATATTTACTCTCAATAAATTTTTTCCTGGATTTTGGGCCATACCCAGCATCACGCAGGGGTTACTCCTGGCTCTGCATTCAAGTATCATTCTTGGAAAGCTTGAGGTACCCCAAGGACCAAACTAAGTCGACCGCGTGCAAAGTTTTTCAATAAACTCTGATGAAGTCCTTAAATATATATATAGCTTAAAGGGGGTTATTCTGTTTATGATTGAAACCCAACTACAAGCATGCTTGTAATCATGGTGCTTAAATAAAGATATATATTAAAAATTTTTTCAAAAGTGAAGGAACAGATGAAGTTCAAAGCAAGTCTGCTCTACACCTAAGCTCCCTCTCTTGAGACAATCCCACGCACAAGTTCTAACACAGGATAGCCAGGCCCACCTTTGAGATCATGTTCATGCCCATGGCATCGCCAGACCGGGACTGGAAACGAATATAAAGATTGCGCCCCGCCATACTCATTTGAAGTTTCTGTAGACGTGCAAATCTGCACAAAAAAAAAAAGATGGACGTCATTTTCAAATATACTTAGTTTGTTTAATATATAAAAGTCATGGAGATCACTTATTAAATGCATTCTCCTTAAATACTGTCTAAAAATCTATTTCAATTGTCATTTTAATTTTTCTCTTTCTTTTGGGGGGGGCAATGGCAGGGTTCTCTTTGGTTGTGCTACCAGAGTCTTTGCTTCAAGTATCCCTACCAGATGAGGCTACTTGGCCCTGCCTGGGGCTTACCATGTGTGTCATACCCAGAATTTCTTAGGAAGTATGCAGTGAAGGCAGCAAATTTAGAACACCTTACTCTTTGACCTATCTCCCTGGCCCCTGTCATCCTGATGTGCTCTAAGGAAGAGAGTTATGGTGATTTTATAATAGGTAAATTTGTAAGACCAAATGAAAATAAGCAAACATTTTAACTATCCCAGGTGTATCAATTTATAAAGATGTACTGAATATAATTCTTTATAAATTTAATTGTCTTCAAAGTAAATCTACAATACTAATATTAATTCTATCCTGCTTGGAAAATCATATAGGGCTACATCTGGTGAAGCACAAGAGTTATTCTGTATTCAGGAATCACTCCTGGCAGTGCTTGGATGCCAGGGATTAAACTTGCATCAGCTATATGTAAGATAAGAATCTTATCCATTGTGTTAGCTCTCTGATCCCAGAAATTCCAAGTCAATGAAACTGACCTATTGCAAAACTAACTCAAAGGTCTTCTAAGGGGAACTAATTTTTATTTTTTGGTTTTTGGGCCACACCCAATGGCGCACAGAGGTTACTCCTGGCTCTGCACTCAGAAATCGCCCCTGCCAGGCTGGGGATCATATGGAATGCTGGGAATAGAAACTGGGTTCTGTCCCGGGTCAGCTGTATGCAAGGCAAATGTCTTACCACTGTGCTGTAACTCCAGCCCTCTAAGGGGAACTAATTATAGTAAGCCTTCTAACACACAAATTACTAGTTCAGACTTTTTTTGGGTTTGAGGACCACACCCAGTAGTGCTCAGGGGTTACTCCTGGCTCTACACTCAGGAATCACTCCTGGCAGGTTCTAGGGACCGTATGGGATACTGGGGATTGAACCAGGGTTGGCCACATGCAAAGCAAATGCCCTACCCTCTATGCTATCACTCCGGTCCCTAGTTCTGACTTTTATTCCCCAATTTTCCTGTATAAAATATAACCATTCAGATCAACATTCTTTTCATCTCTAAATGAAACATTAATAATTATCTTTAAAGTTAGCATTTTTATTGTCAGCAGCAGCAGGCAAATATGTGAAGTCATTTTAGTGATCATTGCAGACAGCATTGATTCTGAAATAATTCCACACACACCTGCTAGTGCTGTCAAATGCCTCCTTTATCACTGCGAACCCTTCAGGGGTCTCAAGCCAAGCCTTCACCTCTGCAGAGTCACAAGCACGGGGAAGACGTACCACCGGGCCACGAGTCATTCCATCTGCAAGGACTCGGCTGCTAGCACCTCCACCAAGCTATTCAGAGAAGGTTAAACAAGTACTTATTAATATTGGAAATGCTTTCATTTGGTCCAAAAGGTGTCCTTGATTGTCCCCCCAATTCTTGTTTCCTGCCCTCGAGCGTTTCTTAAAGAAAGGCAAATATAAAATGTCAACTTACACATATAGCTCTGCAGCCTCTGTTCGTACTGGCCACAAGACAACCTTCTGTGGTTGCCATTGGAACCTGAAATTCTTTTCCGTCCAAGAACAGAGGTCCTGCCACTCCAACGGGGATGGGCATATACCCAATGACATTCTCACAACAAGCACCCATCACCTGAAAGTTCAAGTCAGGTACCAAGTGAAACTCTACACTGAACATACACAGCTCTTAGCTACAAAGTAAACCTCCAATTAAAACAAAACTTACCAAGGAATAATTATAATTCCTGTAAGGAAGATACTGTAGCGAAGAAGGCTCTGGAAGTTTCTGTGAAAGCATCTGTCTGCGAATAGACACACCTCGCTCATGGGTTTCCATCAAAGTTTCCAATTTATAAGATGGAATAAGCTTGGCATTGACTAACTGAATGATCTCAACATCAGTGAGGAATTTTGCACCTTGCTAAATAAAAGTATAAAAATGGAAGAAAATTCAGGGTGAGAAACGACAAAAGATGCCAAAAACCATAATTCATATTATTCAATTATTTATTAGAAATAGCTATTTAAAAAATGTTCTTTATAGAATTAAAACAAGTATTGAAGAGTAGCACTTGAAGGATCAGAGTTCAAGATGATTAAGGAGATAATTCTTTTAAAAAAATTCTCAAATTAAATATTCCAATCAAAGCATCAAATATTGCAAGTGAAGTTCACAGAAACTCGTAATTAAGATTCTGATATTTATCTATGAATTTCACTCATCTTACACATAGCAAGCATCCCTCATATTGTATACATGTGCACATAGACATCTGAACAGGAATAAGGAAAATGATAAAAACAAACTCTATACTCATTCATGTATAGATACAGGATGACTCTTTTTAAGTAGATTAGATGGAACACAGCATTTATCTTCAGCATATGACCATGGAGATCTAGCTCAAATCACAAAGAAAAGTACCTTTTCCTATGAACTTCAGGTTACTTAAACAAATAAAAAAATTCTGCCACTTTGGCTAAAACTCAAAATGGTAGAACACATGCCTGGCAATGGACCCAGGGTTCAGGTCTGACAATACATGGCCCCCAAACAGGTATAGTCATGATAGCCTCTGAGCATCACTGGGAGTGACTCCAGTAACAATAAATAAAGCCACAATTTTCCTTAATCTTTTGTTTGTTTGTTTTTATTTTTGTTTTGGGGTTCATAGCCGGCAGTGTTCAGGGGACCATATGGGATGCCGGGACTCGAACCATTGTCCTTCTACATGCAAGGCAAACGCCCTACCTCCATTCTATCTCTCCGGCCCCAATTTTCCTTAATCTTGGGAGCTCAATTCTGTGCTAAAACTCATTAGGAGGCAGAAAAATAATTACAAAGATTAAGGTGCTTATCTAGCATGATTGTAGAGCTGTTGCCATGTTCAAATCCCAGCATCACATAGTTCCCTGAGCATAGATAGGCATGGCCCAAAATCTAAAACCAAACAAAACCTGAAATGAAAAACCCTTTCTAGGCTCTCATATAACTGAGTACAATTGCCCATCTCTTATGTTAAAAAGTAGTAAGAAAGTGGGCAGGAGTGATAGTACAGCAGTAGGGCATTTGCCTTGCAGTCAACACAGGACAGACCCTGGTTCTATTCCCAGCATCCCATATTGTCCCAGAGCATGCCAGGAGCGATTTCTGAGCACAGAGACAAAGGTAACCCCGGAGTGACACCAGGTGTGATCCAAAAAACAAAAAGTAGTAAGAAAGGACTGGATCAAGTGTCAATCATGATATTCTAAGTCTCATCATTTCCTAGTGTATTATTATCTTTGGGGAATTACTTAAATGTCCTGGAGTCTCAAGTTCTCATCTGAAAAATAGAGATTTCACTTACACCTCATAGTTATGAGAAGTATCAGTGCTCATAACCATGCAATACAGCATCTAGAACTTCGTAAAAGTCTCTATAGTTTCTTTCTTTAAGTTAACAACAACAACAAAAAAAAGACACCAAACTTGGATCCAGGAGAGAATTCAAAGGGCTCAAGTGAATGTTTTGCATAATAGACTTTCAGATTTTTTTCTGGTTTTTTTTTTTTTTTTTTTTTTTGAGCCGCACTCAGGGGCACTCAGCATTACTCTTGGCTCTATGCTCAAAAGTCACACCTGGCAGACTCATGGGATGCCAGAAATGGAACCCAATGGGTCTGTCCCGCGTCAGCAGCGTGCAAGGCAAATGCCTTACCATTATGCTACCGCTCCAGCCCCAGACTTTCAGGTTTGAATCCACATGGCCTCAGAGTATCATGCTAGTAGCAATGTAGGTTTTGACTCAAACATTAAAAAAAAAAATTACCATGCTTATTTCTACTTTCCTCACCTCTGCATTCTCAAGTATCTGCAGACATTCTTCATTAGGCCGAGGCTCTGTTGGAAGTTCAATTTCAGGTTCCTGTTCAGTCTCTGGTTCCAGTGAAGTATCATGTGAAGGGTGACCAACCACAAATGTAGCTTTGTTTGAGGTGTCATTTTCTGCCAATAAGGGTTTTATAACTTCAACTGTTCAAGAGACCAAAGAAAATTTTACCACACTGAATGTAAGTTTTAAAACAAACTCAACTTCTTGACACTGGATGCACAGGAAGAACAGAGAATAGAAAATTAAAAATAAATCACCTTTTCTTTCATTGCTTACTCTGGTCTCCTCCGATGAGTGGAACGTCTGGTTATTTCTGACAAGTACAGGATCACGTCTACAGCAATTTTCTGGAACTTTCTTCTGAGTTAATACTGGAGATGTGATAGGGTTTTTTAATGAAAGTGTAGACTCTGTCTCGGCTTGTTCAAAAAAGATGTACTTGACAGCCAGAAGGAGAGCTAAACTTAGGGTAATGACTTGTTCAATATCCATGCTGATCATTCTAAATAAGAAAGCATATTTAAAGAGTTAGTATTCTGAAATATAAAAGGCATGAGCTATACACTTAATACCAAAGGGCACTTTGCATCAACATAAAAAAGCACTTACTTTGAGAGATAAAACTGCCAGAGGGAAACACTAGGTTCAATTCTTTTGGACACATTTTCATCCAATCCTAAAGAAACCTTCGAGTTTTCAGCTGTACTATTCTGAGGAGAAGGATCAGCTATCCAACGACTATGAGCATGAACAAGGACCAGGCCTAGAGACTGAAACAAAAATGATAAACTCATGTATCATCTGCATATACATAGAATCTAAACTTCTTTCCCTTACCTTAGCAAGTGGTTATCAGGCACTATTTTCTACACCCTTCCCTTAAGTTAAAAAAAGAGCCTTGGAGGAGCCAGAGCAATAGTACGCAGGTAAGGCGCTTGCCTTGCACACAGCCAATCCAGAGGTTTGATTCCTCTGACAACATTTGGTCCCCTGAATCCCACTAGGAGTGATCCTGAGTGAAGAGTCAGCCCTGAGCACTACTGGGTATGACGAGGAAAGGAACCTTCTCCCCCTAAAGACAAATAAACAAAAACCTGGTTTTTTTAATATTGCTTTGCCAGCAATATTATCATGAGCACATCCCTGGTATCAGTCACACATGTCTTGATGTGATTCAGGTAACTCTGCTGTCAGTGATTTCGCACTGTGCGCGTGTGCACGTGCTAAACTCACACACAGGCAAGCACCAGACATGAAGTGTGAGCACTGGTGAACATGGCAGCATCTCCCCACTTAAACCCCCACCCCATAAGAATAACAATTATAACTAGTTTTTGTGTGTGTGAATGTGTTTTTTTTAGTTTTTGGGTCACACGGGCAGCGATCAGGGGTTACTCCTGGCTCTACGCTCAGAAATTGCTCCTGGCAGGCTCGGGGGACCATATGGGATGCTGGGATCCGAACCACTGTCCTGCTGCATGCAAGGCATGCTATCTCTCCAGCCCCTAATTAAAACTAGTTTTCCTCTTCTTTTTTTGGGCCACATCCGTTTGATGCTCAGAGGTTACTCCATGGGACGCCGGGGGATCGAACCGCGGTCTTTCCTTGGCTAGCGCTTACAAGGCAGACAGACACCTTACCTCTAGCACCACCTCGCCAGCCTCTCATCTTTTTATTTGTTTTGTTTTCTTTTTGTTTTGGGGCCACACCCAGTGACACACAGGGATTACTCCTGGCTATGTGTTCAGAAATCGCTCCTGGCTTGGGGGACAATATGGGACACTGGGGATCGAACCGAGGTCCATCCTATGCTAGCATGGACAAAGCAGATGCCTTACCACTTGCACCACTTGTGCTCCAGCCCCATTAACTAGTTTTCTTGACTAAGAGTGCAAGCACAGCTAACTGAGCACCAACTTTGGCAAGAACCACACCCTAGTTTTCAGAGCAACACCAACAATGAAGGGAAGAGAAGACAGGAAAGGGAATTAAACATTTCTTTAGAGAAAAAGCAAGTCCCAACATCTTATATGACAGATATAAAAGTAATATTTTCACTGAACTACTGAAAATAACACAAAGATGTTTAAAGGAAAGACAAAAAATAGGAGACGCAAAGAAATAAAGAAATTAAAGGAAAAAAACCCAATGAGTCAATCTTATAAAAGACATCGAGAAGGAAGAAAAACTACAAAGTGAAAAGCAAAATTTAACAATGGAACTAAGGGTATTAAAAAAAGAAAACTTTAATTACCATAATCATCTTAACCCTCTGAGTAACAGGATTTGGTTTATTTTCTTCTTCTTCTAAAACTCTGGCAAAATGGCTGAGCTGCCAAATTGGCCGCCCTTCACGGCTTTCCCGAGAGAGCTACAAAGCAAAAATAACCATTTTACCTTTGAAGATATGATTTCATTTAGGTCAAGTGATATAATGAGAAATACTACTCAATTCCAATTAAAACTATTCTTACCTCTAAAACCAAGGACACACAAGCTGGGAAGAAAGTCATGAATACAAAGTAGTTGGCAAGAACTGACATGCAGCCAAAGCAGCACATAATTTCCAGTTGACGTACTCCTGATCAGAAAGAAAAAAAAAAAAAATCAGCAAAGTACATGTGTTTTTTATTGTTGCATACACAAGATTTTCAATAAAAGATTTTCATATAAAAGTATTAGTATATTAGTAAAGCAGGTACTTTTCCAGGGATTTGAGGTCATGAGTATATACTAGCAAAGCAGGAACTCCAACATCTATGGTGCACCACACATGCCACCACCCCCAAAGTAAACCAAAAAGGACTATTTTTCATCCTAAACCAAATCCTAACTGAAAATATCCCTGGTTCACTCTTCTATAAAGGCAAAAATACATCACACTGCTGCTTTCCAATCAATTTCATACAAGCAGCCCTTGATTTCCTTACCCAACACTAAACCTGCAAAATCATATGTTCTGTTACTCTAATAAAAGAATAATTATGGTTTTACCTGATCAAAAACAACTTTCTAGAACTGTGCGCTTGTGGTTATATAGCTCTTCGTCAATACTCATAAAATTGTGCCCCACTAGAATATATTTCAGAGCATATAATTAAAAAAAATACATTACCGGGGCCCGGGATATAGCATGGAGGTAAAGCGTTTGCCTTTCATGCAAAAGGTCATCGGTTCGAATCCCGGTGCCCCATATGGTCCCCCGTGCCTGCCAGGAGCCATTTCTGAGCATGGAGCCAGGAGTAACCCCTGAGCACTGCCGGGTGTGACCCAAAAACCAAAAAAAAAAAAAATACATTACCAGGGGAGATGGCTCAAAAGGGTGAAACACAGGTTTTGTGTGTAGAAAGGAACCCTAGGTTTTATCCTTGGCACCACATAATTTTCCCAAGTAATGCTGGGATAAGTGATCCTCATATATTCTTCACAAAACAACATTGCTAAATAAAATGCTTATTGAATGATATATTTTGTTTGGGGGATTTTTTTGGGGGGGGGGGGTTGTTTTTGTTTTTTATGTCACACCTGGCAAGCTAAGGAGTTTCTCCTAGCTCTGTACTCAGAAGTCACTGCTGGCAGACTCAGGGACTATATGAGATGTCAGATTTCAAACCAGGGTCTGTCCTGTATTGGCCGCATGCAAAGCAAATGCCTTATCGCTGTGCTATTGCTCTGGCCCTGAATGATATATTTGAATAATCAACTTAATCTCAAAAAACTAGAAGATATATATTTAATAGACTGCCCAGTGGAGAGACCATAACTCTTAAGGACATGCAACTATACTTTTAACATTTTGATAATTTACTTCAGAAACAATAACATTCCTTATTGAGGGCTCTATGGTACCAGGAAATATGCCAGAATAAGAGTTTACTGTGGTTTTCACAAGAGAGCCATAAAATCTAGTCCCATTATGAAACCTCAATAACATATTCATTTGAGCAAATTTCCATAGCAGACCATAATTATCTTGTATAATGGAGTCTATGTTTGAAATTTAACATCTAATTCTGTACTATCCAATTAAAGATGAAGAAATCTATGTGTTGGGTTAATACTCAGTTACTGGTTACCACAATTCATATAATATGAGCAAATCTTTCTTGACTCTTGTTCTTGTCTCCTATATGACAATTAAAACAAAGGAACTAACTCAGTATAGGCAACAGAAATGCTAAATAATGCATTCCAGAAGAAACATAAAACCTTGGTTTAAAACCATCTAAAAACATCTAAAACAACCAATGAACAAACAGAAGAAACAAAAATGAACAAAAAAGAAAAACAAACAGAAGAAACAACTAAAAGAACTATGTAACATTGATTTAAAACTATCTAAAACAACCAATGAACAAATAACACAAAACCCTGGATAAACAAAGTGAAAAGAAAAAAAAAAAAAGTAACCAACTAACTAATTAATCCCTAAACCAGAGACATTCGGTGAGATATACAATCAAGAAGTTAATTAAAGGGGCCTGGGAGATAGCATGGAGGTAAAGCGTTTGCCTTTCATGCAAAAGGTCATCAGTTCGAATCCCGGTGCCCCATATGGTCCCCCGTGCCTGCCAGGAGCAATTTCTGAGCATGGAGCCAGGAGTAACTCCTGAGCACTGCCAGGTGTGACCCAAAAAAAAAAAAAAAAAAAAAAAAAAAAAAAGAAGTTATTTAAAGAATAAAAACAAAGACTTCTAGAGACTTTAAAAAAAAAACAGATTCTTTTTTTTGGGTTTTGGGCCACACCCGGTGACACTCAGGGGTTATTCCTGGCTATGCGCTCAGAAGTCGTTCCTGACTTGGGGGACCATATGGGAAACGGGGGATCGAACCGCGGTCTGTCCTAGGCTAGCGCAGAAAAAAAACAGAATTTAAGATTAATTGTGCAATATAATATGTTGCATTTTCTTTTTACCTAAAAATAATTATTAAATTATTAAACATTGTTCACAAACCTGATATGGTTCCAACTCCAATCACAAGACATTCTACCAGAGCATCAAGAGTGAACGTAGGACCTAAAATTGCCATTCCACGAGCAATGTTTTCCCTTACTTCATCCTAAAGCAGAACAAACAATAATTATCTTATTTAAGCCTTATTTGTAACTGTGGTTACAAATTGTTCATGGTTGAGTTCCAGTTAGTCACAAAATATACACCACCCTTCACCAGTGCACATTTCTCACCACCAATGTCTCAGTTTCCCACCCTTCCCTGCCTACCTCTGCCTATTCTTTCTCTTTCCCTCTCCCCCTTCTCTTTCCTCATTCTCTCTCTCATTCTCTCTCCCTCTCTCTCATTACTCTCTGTATTTTGGTTACTACTAATAGAAAATTACTTATGGTGAATTTGTTGAGATCAATTAGTACTATGAAATCTAAATTATATGCTAATAATAATCAATATTTATTAATTATAAAAAAACCAAGGGTAAATACAATTTATATTCATATATTCTGATGCAAGACTGTTAAAACTGTCACACTCCTTAAATTAACTAATGAATATGAAGATAAAACTACAATATAAAATGTTTATTGGTTATTCAAATTTTCTAAACTTTTTTAAATTTACCCTGAGACTATTCATTAGATCTGTTCTGCTCTCTGATGTGCTTCCATTAACTAAATTACACTCTTATTTACCTATGGCATTCCTTATCATAATGTATAAAACCTTCAAAAGAAAAAGGGACAATATTTTAAGCTCCAGAATTTTTATTTGACTTAAGACAATTGAGACATTTCTTAGACACTTAGGAAGCATCTGTGAGACTTGATGAGTAAGCTTAAAATTGTGGGCAATTCCTAAATCTTAGTCATGAAGAAACTATAACTTAGTATACTGTTATTATAAATAAAATGAAAAAGAACTACCACTACCATTCATGCCTTATAAATAATTACCTGTGAGTTGGAACTGAGGGCAAACTTTGCTAGTGCACTTGCTCTGGAAAGGTCAATCAAAAGCAGGAAAAAAGGCAATGCTTCACTGGGAAGAAAAATAAAGGTTACTAGGTACATTTAACAAAGGGAAAAATGTTTTTTTTTAAAACACTTTATTGATTGACTGGTTTTGGGGCCACACCCATCAGCACTCAGGGGTCACTCCAGGCTCTGCACTCAGATATTGAGTCTGGCAAGCTGGGGGACCATATGGAATGCCGGGAATGCTGGGTCCCTCCCAGGTCAGCCACATGCAAAACAACTGTCCTCCATGCAAGACAACTGCCCCACCACTGTGCTATCTCTCAGAGGGGAAAAATATTTACCTCTAAAACAGAACATTTCCCTGTATATAGGAAATAATCTAGCATCTCAATCTCTTTTGCAAACCTAAAGGTGGACTCTAGTATAACATTGCCCTCAAAGATAAACACTGACCACTCAAAATATTTTAATGCTAAAATGTAAATGTATTTACAAGGGAAAATCTATCATTTTATCGCAAAACACAGAGTAACAAAAACATTTTCTTGAATTAGCAGAGAGGAAGTGATATATGTAGTATTTTCATTAGTCATTTATATTTATGGGGAGATTAAGTAAATAATCTTTCTGGTCTATAAATTGGCCAGACAGGCAGGAAAGATAGCATAGGGAATGTAGGCACTTGCCTTTCAAGTGGCCACCCAATTTCAATCTCAACACTGCATAAGGTACCTACCCTAGCCTCACCAGGAGTGATCCCTGAATGAAAAGTCAGAAGTAAACCTTGAGCACAGTTTGATCTGGCCCCCAAATAAAACAAAGACTTCGTAAAAACAAAAAAAATTTCCCTAAAGTTGGTAGAGATAACACTCTGAATCTCATTTATAGAATGTATTCTAAGAAAATAAGGAATAAAAACTTAGTTACTGCTGTAAATTTATCATATATTGGTAGTAAGAGAAAATAAAATAACAAAATCTAAATCTAGTAAGACAGCACAAGGGAGTGAGAGGATGGGGGTTGGTCCCTAGCACCACAGTGTCTGGGCAGTAACATATTCTTTGGTGCTGAACTGAACCACCAGCCTGATTGGCTGACTACCATCAAGTGGCCTTGCATCCCTAGATCACTTGGGAGACCAAAAGAATTTAAATTCAATCCAAGCAACGGAGTAAGTAAATGAGTTCTATACTATAGAGGCAGTGGTCTTCAAACTACGGCCCGCGGGCCACATATTGTATTTGTTCCCGTTTTGTTTCTTCACATCAAAATAAGATGTATTCAGTGTGCATAGGAATCTGTTCGTAATTTTTGTTTTTACTATAGTCTGGCCCTCCAATGGTCTGAGGGACAGTGAACTGGGCCCCTGTTTAAAAAGTTTGAGGACCCCTGCTATAGAGGAATACTAGTTAAATTACAAATAATTTAGTTTAACAGTAAGGACATGTAAAATATTAGTAAACTATTATTACTGGCATACAGTATCACTATGAGTTCAAAAGTTTTAAGTACAAAAAAGTGACACGATATGCAACAAAAATCTATGTAAAATAATATATTTTGGAAAAATGATTTAGACTTAAAATACTTACTTCAAGCCTGTCAATTCTTTATCTAGGAAATGAATAACAACTGTACTGAACACAAAACTTGAGAAAATTGTGAAGAGGCCAGCAATACCTAAAACAATAAAAATCCAACAAAGTAAAAAAACTGCATTACACAAATTAGCAAACAGTCCCATATAATATTTTTAAATACCATTTTCGGTAAGCCATTCAAGTCAAATATCAGAATCTCTAACTCTCACAAAAGGGAAATTAGTGAAGCACACTTCAGTAGTATATATTTCAATACAAGATTTGAATAGTTATAATTCAGAAGTATACAAAAAATAAAATGATTACCTAAAATATATTTTGATCCAAGTTGACGTAAGTTCTGGAATTGGAAGTAAATATACAGGATAGCTATGCACCGTGTTATTGTTAGAATTATAATGTCACTGCTCAAAACATCCTATTGGGAGAAATAGAAGAAAAAAAAACCCACTGCATGAGTTTTTGAAAAAGAAGCAATGTAAAATAAGAATTTTCATTTAAGCAGTGTAAAATAAGAATTTCTATTTTGTATGCATCATGAGTTTATATATTATCATATATATGTGTAGACAAGCAAAACTGAAACAATCTTTTATTTTTATTTTATAATCTATTTTCTAAACAATTCACTACTTCAGTCAAGCATTACTCGCCATTTTTCAATTACCAAAACCTTATTTTTTTAAGTATAAGTCACTAAGACTTATTTTGGATTTATTATTAAACCTAGTAAGACTTTATTATTGGGTAGAAAAAAGCAAGGATTTTGTGAACTTCGATACTATCTAAACCAAATATACATGTGAGGTAAATCATGATTATGGAAAAAAGGATCTTAAGTTTTTGATTATATGACCTTTAAAAAAACACCCTAGAAACTGAAAGTGTCTCAGGTCCTTGGTATTCAAAATCAAACTAAATTTCACAAACCTCTTCAAACTTTGGACACTCATAATTCCATCCACAGATCTTATCATTACCGGTAAACATGTTCATGGACATCATACAGATGGTCAGTGTCACTGTGCCCACTATGACTTCCCAGGGATGGGAGGCCACAAAGAGGCCATGCATTCGGAAAAGCCTCGACAACATTGTTGCTACGGAATCCTTGGACCCTGGAAGGAATATCAAATAAGGACACTTCATGTTAATAGTTCCTTGTACTTTAAGAAAAAGGATTTAAGGAAAATGTATGATGTGAACTCTATTTTGGAAGCACAGGATCTTGTATATATGAATAAAACTATTTCCCATTTTTCCTTGTAATTCTGAAAAATGTTAAAATTAACATGAGAAGACTTATTTGCTTTGTTGTTTTGTTTTTTTGTGGCCACACACAGCTATGCTCAGGGATTACTCCTAGTGGTGCTGTGTGAGGGCGGGAGGGAGGGGGATTTGGAGGATAATATGAGAGACAGGAGATATAACCCAGGTCCACCTCATGCAAAGCAAATGTCTACCCACTGCACTATTGCTCGGGCCCCAAGACTTTATTTCTTTTTTTTTTTTTTTTGGTTTTTTGGGTCACACCCGGCAGTGCTCAGGGGTTACTCCTGGCTCCATGCTCAGAAATTGCTCCTGGCAGGCACGGGGGACCATATGGGGCACCGGGATTCGAACCGATGACCTTTTTGCATGAAAGGCAAACGCCTTACCTCCATGCTATCTCCCGGGCCCCAAGACTTTATTTCTTTACTCACAACATTTGGAGCCTCTTACTAGTCTTTAGTAATGAAGTAAAAAGACAACAGCAATTTCCTGTAAACTGTACAAGTTCAAACCTTTAAGAGCAAGTCAACAAATATCTCAATACTTTATATTACCTGAGTCAAGGAGAGCAATAAAACAGAAATCGAAAGTAAGAAACAACAGTTTATTTTCTAATTACACTGATAAAGTTCATCTATAGCAACCTCGTCTACATTCTGGTTATAAAAAGGGTAAATACTGAAATTTTTTCTGTGGTGTGTCCTCCTGCTAATTAATTTATAGGACTGTTCAAAGGCAAGAACTTATTACATGTTTTTTTCATTCCATTCAACAATGCTAGCATAGTGTCAGCTACAAACTGATATTTAGTAAACTTTCTTCCTACTGTTGCAGACACAAAAGAACTTTTTTTCAGAACTTGTTAATCACAATACAACAATAGCATTAGATGATGATGTCTGGCCAAAGCAGATGCTTACAGCATTCCAAAGATTCCAACAGGACATAAAAAACTAGGTAAATTTTGAATAAATAGCAGACATAACTAAATGTCTCCATTTGCTGGTTGAGTAATAATTTTAACATTCTTATTTCATTTTTTCTCTTGTTTCTGTTTTAGGGCCACACCTGGCCCACTCAGGGGCTACTCCTGGCTCTGCACTCAGAAATCACTCCTAGCAGACTCAGGGGACCGACCATATAGGATGCTGGGAATTGAACCCTGGTCCATCCTGGGTCACCCACCTGCAAGGCAAACAAATTCCCTCCTGCTGTGCTATTGCTCTGGTCCCCACAATATTCTTATTTCTTAAAAAGTCTGATACAAGGACCAGTACAACTAGAAGGGTTTTACTTAAAGTGGCCAACCCAGGTTTGAACCTCGACATACCCCATAAGGTCCCCTGAGCAATGCCAGGAGTAATTCCTGAGCAGAGACAGAAGTAACCCCTGAACAGCACTGTGGGGCCCCAAATCAAAACAAAACAAATTTTGACATAACTATTGTAAAAATATAGAAATATGCAATTTTACCCTAAAATAGTGCTAAAAAAAATAAGGCATATTTGACCAAAGATAGATATCTAAATTTTACAAATTAAGATTTAATAGACACCAGCAAGAAATCAAATGAACCTCACTTTCATGGTTAAAACTAAGAAAATGAGGGCCTGAGAGATAGTACTATGGCTAAGAGATTGTACTAGTACTTTGGCATATTGCTGACCTGGGTCTTCTCCCCAGCATTATATATGGCTTCCTAAGCACTGCCAGGAGTAATTCCTTAGTGCAGAGACAGGAGTAAGCTCTAAGCATCTTCACTGGGTGTGCCCCAGACACAAAGAAAATGATTCATTTACTGAAGACGAGTGAAAAAAGGAACAAATTAAATAAAGTATTTAGATACTAAAAAGGAGAGGGAACAGTTTAAGAGCAGTTTTAGAAACCAAATCAATTAATTACTAAGCGTCACCTCCCACAGACAGCATTTATCCCAGTTCCCTACACTTGATGCATACCAGGCCTCTAGCTTGATCCACTGGTTTCCAAATTATGGAGTGCAACCCATGTTGGCACAATTAGATAACGAAATCTATTTTGTGAGTCAGAATGACATTTAAAATAAATTAACACAAATAGATTTAAGAATATAGTAAATGTGGAAACTATTTCTTGAAACAATGGGTCATGAAACTATAGTTTCACCCTGAATCTTTCCTTCACTTTATTCTTTAGCATTTCAAAGATTTAAGTGTATTAACTGCTAAACAGCTACCTGCTTGATTAAAAACAAACCCTTTGAGCTATCTAGCATGCATTTCATTTTGAAACAGTCCTGAGATGATTTTTAAAGTCAAACAGGTAGGGAATACAACTCCTACCCATTTCTACCCCAGTTAATAGGTAAATGGAAACAGAGGGTCAAAGAGGTAATGTCATACCCTTGCCCTGCACTCAGTAGACTCTTTTATTCAGGGACCACGGTGGTTCCACCCAGGCCGCCCAGGAATAGTTCCTGAGTAAGCAGAGTCAGAGTAAGCCTGAGTACTAAAAGGTGTAGTCCAAAAAACCAAAATTAGAAGAAAAATGTTAAATGCAGAGTACACAGGGCAAACTTTCAAGTAGGAATGGGATAGGAAAAAGGCTATATTTCTATTAAAGTAGCAAGGGTCTTAGGCTTAATCTATCTTAGATTTGAAACCCACTTCATTATGACTGAGAGATTCACAAGAGGCTAGATTTTCAGATCATCCCCAAACATACAACTTCCTTCTGATATTATATAGACAAAAATCAAGCAACTGTACCAAAAGTACCAAAAGTTCAACTAGTATCAATGTCCCAGAAAGTTAATGAATTAAACATACATTTCATAATTACTAGGTCAAAATGATAATTAACATTTCCTCTCAAAACTCCCCAGCTTCAGTTTTCTGAGTGAGTCCCCCACATTCTCCCAAAATGTAGTTGAATTAAAACTTGAGTTATCAGCAAAAATCCTAATCTGGCCACAAATCAATTTAGAATCATTAACTTCTAACTGCATATTAGATATATTCTATTTCCCTCAAAAAGATTGCACAATCAGAATGTAAATTCTACTACATTTCTTTCTTGGGTGTAAAATCAACATTTAGGTAAACAATCACACATTATCTTGTGATCCTCTGCAAACATCTTGAATTTCATCATACTTGAAAATACTTGGACAAACCTGTGTCAAAACTAACTCTGATAGTACACAATCTCCTTTCTCACACACACCTCCCATTTCCCTATGATTACACAAAACATTTAAATAAATGCCAAAGAATCCAATCTTACATGTTCACCAGCAGTTGCATTGACACTAGCAGGAAATTATATACAAAAATTTATACCATTCTGCAATAAAAATTTTAAAAAAACTGTAAAAAATAAGTTAAATTTCATTATGTGGCATTACATTGGTAATAAACTCGGAGCTAAAAATGTAGCAAATGTTTCAAAGAAGTCTAAAGAATGGATAATCCAAATTCAATGGAATCCTCAAACTGGAATCCCATTTGCTCCAGAAACCATGAACTGTGGCAGAAAAGATGCTTTGGCATCAATCTAATGCTTTCCTCCCACTCTGCACTCTCCAGAGATAGAATCCAGCATCTGATTATAGACTATCTTACACTAGTCTGAAATTAATTGCTGTGAATGTTTTGTCTCTTTGAAGGCAAGAACTATGTCTTCTACTGATCTTTTTAATCCCAATAGGATCTAGCATGAGCTTCCAGACAACCTAGTATGGATGAAGGCAAGAGTAAAATCCTGTACCAGAAATCGAAAAACCTGGACTCGACACTCAACTACGTTACTTGCTACTTTTTTACTAGCTAATAATCTCTTCATTCACTTAGGAAGAGAACTGCAACATTTTTTGATAAAGGCAAGTAGTGAGACCACATGAAATCGCCCTTTTTGTAGGTAAAAGAACAGATGAATTTCAAATATCACTTCATATGGCTTAACTTAAATAGATATCATATAAATATGATTTTCTCCCTAAGGCCTAGACATTAAATCGTGCAATAAAAAAAGACTTCAGTGGCAGCTCACACATGACCCCAAATGCTCGTGCCCCACACTACCATTTCCTGTTACTGTTGTGATCTTTGCACACTTTCTTCAACCTTCATCCTCCTTACTGCCAAGGGTTATCATGAATCAATTCCAGACAGACACTACAACAATGCAGGTCCTCCCCCCCCAAAAAAAAAGCTATTCCCGGAACACACTCTTAGGGCTTTTTTGTACTTTACCTCTAAATCATAAAATGTCTTTCACTAGCCTGAAGAGGAAGTAAATCTCATTGGGGGGTGGGGAGGAGAGAGAGAGAAAGAGAGAGAGAGAGAGACATTATTCTACATTTTTGAGATGTACGGTTTTTCAATATGGCCCAGCCCATATGCTTTCTGGATTTTTCAAGACCAAATTTTACTTAGCCTTAGGCCATGCCCTGAAATATCTCCAAGGAGCACTTCAAGCTGGAAGCACATCGACTTCCCCACAGCAGAAAGCAAGCAACTGTCCTGGATGGGAACCTCCAAAAGGGACGATTTTTTTTTTCCAAGCAAGCATCCAAACCAAACTACATAATCTGGGGTGGAGAAAGGGTGGGGGGGGGGGGAACCTACGTATCTAGCATCCAGAGCAGAAACAGGAGACAACGCCCTTCATCCCACCGCCTCCGTT
>PVKC010009785.1:0-26416 GCA_004027635.1 Crocidura indochinensis | reverse complement strand
ATATCAATGAGACAAAACTACCTCCTTATTTTTTTTTTGATTTTTGTATTACAGTTATGATGAAATGGCAGAGTATGACTTACCAGCCATTGTTGACTTTATTCTGAAGAAAACTGGCCAAGAACAATTGTATTACGTTGGTCACTCTCAGGGCACCACAATAGGTATGTATGCAGCAGTTTGAAAGCTGATAGGATATATTGTTACAGAGTTGGCATATGTTCTTAAGAGTGTAATAGAAAAATTAAAAATCGTTTGTCAGAGATTCCAGCAAGATAATGGGTGAGGCAAGACTGGGACCTAGACTGCCCTCCCAACTTTTCCAATTAAGGACTAACAGTGAAATATAGGGACCCCTCCACCCCAAATAGCCTAGCTGGCTGGAGTAGTTCTTTCACAGGGAGAGAAGTGGGTAGACCATGGATGGGTAGGAATGAGGGTGGATAAGATCCCTAGTGTGTCCTGACATCCAGAAAGCCTGACTTGTGAGGTGGAGGGAGGCAGGCCTCACCTGCCCGTCATTTTCATGCTTTCCACAGTGGAAATAAGGTCATTACTGTGTATGGGCATAAGGAGGTAGGATGAGGATGTTAGGGCAAGAGTGTGGGATGGGGTGAAAATGTTAAAAATATATTGGAGCCGGAGAGATAGCATGGAGGTAAGGTGTTTGCCTTTCATGCAGAAGGTCATCGGTTTGAATCCCGGCATCCCATATGGTCCCCCGAGCCTGCCAGGAGCGATTTCTGAGCATAGAGCCAGGAATAACCCCTGATCAATGCCAGATGTGACTCAAAAACCAAAAACCAATATATATATATTGTTATATATTATATATAGTTTTTTCGAGGCCAGAGCGATAGCACAGCAATATAACATTTGTCTTGCACGTGACTGCCCAGGATGGACCTCGCTTTGATCCCCCAAAGTCCCATATGGTCCCCTATGCCAGGAGAGATTTCTGAGTGCATAGCCAGGAGTAACCCCTGAGCAGCACCGAGTGTGGCCCCCCAAAAAACAAAACAAAAATGTAGTTTTGTCTTAGCTCAAGAAGGAATAAGGACGACTATCTGCTCCTAGGTCCCTTGGATTCCTGGGTTATACTTTCCACCCTCAGGCCTTGATTTACTGGTTAGTCAGAGACCCTGGAAACATATTTTTTGTATCTTTCTTTAGAGGGCTTTATGGCAGAACCCCATTTATCCTCACCTTTACAGAGAAACTCTCCCCAAAGGTGGAATTTCTGTTCTTATTTTATTTCCACAGGTTTTATAGCATTTTCACGCAACCCCGAGCTGGCTAAAAAGATCAAGATGTTTTTTGCGCTGGGTCCCGTGGCTTCAATCAATTTCGCCACTAGTCCCATGGTTAAACTCGAACATGTTCCAGAATTTCTCTTGAAGGTATTTTTCCTTTTCTTCTTCCCATACTTCAGATGTTTCTTCTACAAATCTGAAGACGTATCTATCAGAGGAATTATATGCATTTTTAACTCTTAGAGAGCTATTATATTATTTCATAAAATGCCATTACATTCTCTAAAATTTCTTCATAATAAGTTTTTTGTTGTGAGGAACTGCTTCTTATGTGCTCAGACTCTTCTGGTAGACATTTAGTTTGTTGCTCGTTTGCTGTTTCCCTTGCCTGCATCCTTCTTTGGACATACACCTAGGATAAGCTATGAAGAAAAGAAACTGCTGTGTCATAGAAATGTTTTTAATTTAATCTTTGGAAATTATGATTTAGTAACTTTATAAAAATATAAATTTTTCACTTCTGAGATGATTTTTTTTTGTGTGTGTTCAACCTTGAGTAGAAATCAGGGCCTGCAGGGTTTAGCATCATTCAGGGATTATTCCTGACTCTGTACTCAGAAATTACTCCTGACAGACTCCAGGAACCATATGAGATGCCAAGGATTGAATCAATTCAGGTCAGCTGCATTCAAGGCAAATGCCCTCTCATCTGTGTTATTGTTTAGGACCCACAGGGCCTGTATGTATTTTAAATAATACCTACTGGTTCTGATTTATGCTGAATAAACGAAGGGGATCAATATTCTCGAGACTGTATTCTATAATAATCTGAGAAATTTTCAAGTGAAAAATTAGATGTTTGTAAAGCCTGACCATTAGCTGCTTTAGGAAGTATTATGTGGTTCTCATGAGAGTTAAGGATCTCCTCTGATTTCTTTCTCTGAGAGCAGTTATAAATCATAAGGACATGGAGATGGATATGAACAGACCTGTGAATGAGTCAGGCAAAATTTTCCTCTTTTCTACTTATACCGTTCTGCTTTGATAGTTTTCAGTAGCGTGTACTGCAGCAATTTGCAGTGACAATTTTGAAGTCAACTTCACAGGTCACTTTTGCCTCTCTCAAATATTGTTATTTGGTAAATAGTTAAAATAGTTTTTTTAAAGTTAAAATAGTTTTGACTTTCATGTTTTTGATGAAGTTATTGCACCTTCATCAGGACCAAAGTACCCAAGATTGCCTTCTACTGTCTCTGTTCACTACCTCCTTCCTGCTTTGCTTGATAGTCTCAATACTACATTCAGATTTCTTCCACAAAATGGCGTGGTGTAGGATCTGGCTTGGATATAGAACTTATTCCCTGCATACATGAGGTCTTGGGCTTGATCCTTAGCACTGCAAATAGCAATAATGAAAAGAAAGCCGACTTTAAGTCAATGGTCTATTATCCTATTGTCATGTTTAGTAGGAGCTTCTCCATATAATACAGTTATCATCTGTTATATCAACATATAATGTAATGTATCATAAATCATCATATAATGTATGTATCACCGTTATATTAACTTTTTATGTTGTATGACCTTCTCTGCATGTGATTTTGGCTTCTTAATTAACCCTTCATCCCCCAGTGAGTCATTGTCTGGAGAAGAAGAATGTTCTGGGCACTGATTTCTGTTTTTAAGTATTGGTTGACTATTTTGCAAGAGGTGGATTTAGCAGAGGACCAAGCCAACATTGTGTAGAAGAGGATTTGGCCCATGTAACATTATTCATTTAATTATTGTTACAAATGATAAGTAGCATATTTAACATCAGTTCTGAAAGGTGATAATTTGGGGGTGTGAAGGGGGTGAAGAAACAAGGAAACTTCTTGACTACATTAGGCTGAACACACACTCTCCAGGGCACCGCAGCACCATCCTGTCCTAACTTTGGGGCCACAGAACATTTTCTATCCACTCTTTTATTTATACATTTTTACCTTATTTTAGGACTCCAGAGAAAAGTCTTTCACATTTCTGTTATCTTGACATTTCCCTGGCTGTTAGGGAAATGAAACATCATGATTTCTGTCATCATATTTTGAGTAAATGCTGTTTTTTGGTAAATACTTGAAATAGTGTTAACTTTCATGGTTTTGATGAAGTTATTGCACCTTCATATCTATTAAAGTACCCAAGACAGTCTTCCGCTGTCTCTTTGTCACCACCTCCCTCTTTTCTGCTTTGCTTGATTGTTTCAATTCTGCATTCAAATTTGCCATCATTTTTGATGTTATTCTCTCAGTGTGTCTACGGCCAACATTAGTCATTCTTTAAAAACTCCAATCATATTACATGAATATTACATATTCCATGTTACATTACCATTTTAATGACCTCACCTAACTTGATTACTTCTATATAGACCCTATTTCAAAATTAGTTCACTTTTTGGGGGGCATGACTTCAATATATTTTTATTTGGGGGGGATTGCATAATTCAACATATAAAACTGTTTTCTGGGCATTTTAGTTGTTTACTTTTACTTGTTCATGTAGGGTTAAAAAATTTAACTTATAAGAAAACTCATTTAGGTTCATTTCTTTCATAAGAAAGATCTGTTCTTTTTCCCTTGCACTAGTTAGTATGAGGAGATTGCCTGGCAGGTAGAGTGATTGCACTGGAAAAGCACAGGTTGAGTGCTGATGGCTTGAGACTAATTTAGATGGAGTTGGCAAACTCTATTCAGTTCATTATGAATTTTAGGGGAATATGGTAGGCCTTTGGTCTCAAAAAGTCAGGTTGTAGTTACATGACTTTGCCATCTTAACAGAGAACAATCAAAGACAATAGAGAAACTAGTATGGCTATCTTCCCATAAAACTTTACATATAGTGGCCAGGGCAATAATAGCACAGTGGATACAGCTTTTTCCTTGCACTTGGCTGACCTGTGTTCAAATCCCAGCATCTCGTATGCTTCTCTGCCAGGAGTAATTCCTGAGTCCTGGGCCATGAATAACTCCTGAATGCCACTGGGTATATCCCTAAACCAAAACCAAAACCAAAACCTACCAAACTTTCCATATAAAAGTAGGTAATACAGGGGCAGGGCAATGGGGAAATATAGATTAGTAGTTACTGAGTTGTGTTTGAGATCTTGGAAAAGTTCCAGAAATGACTAGTGGCTGATTGTCTGAATTTACTTAATGCTGCTGCATCAGACACCTAAAATGATTTTATAAAGCCAAGTTTTGTGCTGTATGTGGTTCTGTCACAATACTTTCTTAAAAAGCACTAAAGAGACAACAGTTCAGGTAGTGGCCTGGATTTTGTAGCTACACTGATGATGGATAACAGCTAGGACTCTTTCTTACATTACTATTTGCCCATGGAGTGTGGTGAGAGTGACTCTGGGAAGAACAAGACCCTTCAGCCTCATCTGTAGTAAATGGATTTTATTTCTGTCTTTTTTTATCTGAAGACTAAATAACACCTATGTGGTCATCTCCACAATGATGAAGATTTCACAAACATGTCTGAGTCTGAACTGGTTTCTTTCTGAGGTCATTCGTGATGTCCCTTGGTCCCTTGGTACTTGTCTGTGTTATAAGGGTGGACCATGTAGGCTTGTGTACCAGGACACGATGCTCAGATATTCATGAATTACTTTTTATTTTTCAGGACATATTGGGGACCAAAGAGTTTCTTCCCCAGAATAAATTTATAAAGTGGATGAGTGAACATGTTTGCACTCATGTTGTTCTGAAAGAGCTTTGTGGAAACCTCTTTTTTGTTATTTGTGGATTCAACGAGAGAAACCTAAATATGGTATGCTTACTTACATTGACTTGCCTTAAATTTTCAGTGATTTTATTTGCTCCGCTAATGTTCTTATTTGTTTTGGAGGAAGTGGGTGGGTGGGGATTAATCATGTGAGATCTTTTAAACAGCATTTGTCAGTCACCAGTGGTGGTAGTAGGGCTACAGGCCCTTTATGGATTACTAGAATATTCCAGGGACATCGAAGGTATGAGTGTGGACATAGCATGAAGCTAGGCTGTCAACCAGTAAAACAAGGGCAAATAGGAACAAAACAAGTTCAGAGAAAGACATGTTGGAAATAGGTTGAGAGAAATTCATCTAAAGGGTCTTACATTTAAAAGGTGCAAGAGTCACTTTTTTTTGGGGGGGGGGGCACATCCATTTGATGCTCAGGGGTTACTCCTGGCTAAGTGCTCAGAAATCACCCCTGGCTTGGGGGGACCATATGGGACGCCAGGGGATAGAACCATGGCCCTTCCTTGGCTAGCGCTTGCAAAGCAGACACCTTACCTCTAGCACCACCTCGCTGGCCCCTGCAAAAGTCACTTTTACTAAGAACCCAGAAAACCATTCATTACTATCCACAGGCTGGTCAGTGCAAAATTCCTATATTATACCTTTATGGAAACTATAGAATGAGGAAATCTTTTACAATTTAAATGCATTTATATTTATTTGAGTGATTTGGGGGTTTTTTTTTGGTAAAAAAGGGTTACATTTGGAATAGCCATTCATAGTTTATGACATAAGTGGAGAAATACCTCATGTACAATTACATTAATTGTTTTATTTTACAAAATGGAGACCATTGGCTAATAGAAGATCGAAGTTTCTAAGATTTTAGTATTTGTCATGTTGAAATTTGGCAAGAGGTTTTAGAATAAAGTTTCTAGAGAAATTCTAGAGTGATATTATTTTCCCTTAATGGTAGAAGTATCTGTGACTGTTATATCATTTGGACATTCAGAGCAGTATGAAGATAAAAATGGACAGTAATTTCAGTCCATACAACTTCTACCTACCATATTGTCACATCTCCTTTGTATGTTCTGCCTGTGTGTGGTTGTTTGTATCTTTATTTTACTTATTTTTGGAGTTTTTGGGCCACACCTGGTGATGCTCAGGGGTCACTCCTGGCTGTGCTCTCAGAAATCACTCCTGGCTTGGAGGACCATGTAGGATGCTGGGGGTCAAACCACAGTCCGTCCTAGGTAAGCTGTGTGCATAGCAAATGGATGGCCTCCTGCTTCGCCATCACTCCAACCCCAGTTGTTTGTATCTTTATAAGACATATTTGCAGCCAGAGAATTTTCTTCCCATTCTTAATCTCCAGTATTTGATATTGTAGAGCTGGATATTGTTTTAAACTGCAAAATAAGTTGTTTATTTTGTTGTTAAGCCTCCTTAACATTTTTGTTTTTTATTCCACAATTATTTTATAGTCTAGAGTAGCAGTTTATGCAGCACACAATCCTGCTGGAACTTCTATGCAAAATCTTTTCCATTGGCGTCAGGTAAGCAAGCATTCCAGGGGGTTGTGTAAGATCCTAACATTTTAGGGTTTTCTTTTCTTTTGTTTTCTTTTATTTCCTTTTATTTAAATGGCTGTGATTACATAGTTGCTTGAGATTGGGTTTTACTCTTACAATGTACACCACCCACCCGTCACCCGTGCACATTTCTCACCACAAATGTCCTCAGTTTTCCTCCCCCTCCTCCCTGCCTGCCTCTGGGACAGGAATTTAACTTCTCTCTCTCTCTCTCTCTCTCTCTCTCTCTCTCTCTCTCTCACACACACACACACACACACACACACACACTTCTCCCTCTCTCAATCACTCACTCTCTCATCTTTTCTTTTGTTTGTTTTAGATACTGTAGTATGTACTATTGTTAATGAAGGGGTACCATGCATTAGGATTTTATTTTATTTTTTATTTTATTTTTATTTTCCTGTATTGTGAATTAGGGAACAAAAAATAAAATACATTTTCAGTTTGATAGGCACCTTACCTCCAGCGCCACCACCCGGCCCCTTAGGGGTTACTCTTGACTTTGCACTCATGAATCACTCCTGGCAAAGCTCCAGGGACCAAATAGGATGCTGGGATCAAACCCAAGTAACTGTGTGCAAGGCACACACTGCTATGATATTACTTTTCCCCCCCGAGTGTTTTAGTTGTTTTATGTCATCTTAGAAAAGTAATGTATGTTCATTCTAGCAAACCTCAAATTTTCATATAGGAAAAGAGAAAATAACTTTTTATACATTTAGAAATATATATTATAATTTCAGAAAGATATAATGCATATAATTTTCAAAAGATGTGGTTAAAGATACAGATGAAATAGTTGTGGAAGTAGATTAATTTTCTTATTAGCTAGTCTCTAATTTGAAGAGCCAATATGACAGGGAAATTGTCCTACTTAAAGATGAATTTTTGTGCAACTCCTCTTTTCTACTTCTTGGAAAATATGTAATATCACTTTTTTTTGAGTTATACTTAGTGGTGCTCAGGACTTATTCCTACCTCTGTACTCAGGGATCTCTAGTGGTATGTTTTGGGGGACTATATGGAATGGTGAAACCCCAGTTGACCATGTATAAGAAAATGCCCCACTACCCACTATCTATCTCTCTAGCCCCTAAAAAATTATTTTTGCTAGAGTTTTATATAGTAATGTCCAAGCACTAGCCAATCATGGCCTGTCTGAGAGTTTTATGTATGGCTTTTAAAACATACATTTAATAAAATATTTTAATAAAATATTTAAAGAAGGGGAGGTGAGTATCTGATAAATCATTTGGTCTGACTTTAATTCAGACTTCCAAAAACAAAGATTAGAGATCTAACTCCTTTGGTGAAGAAACTTTCATTTGGACCAAAAAAGTTTGTATCTTTTTTTTTAAGAGAAAAAAGAAAAAAAATTTGAGCTTTAAGTTCCTCTTATTTTAGGTGAGCTGTTTAGTATGATTTGCATAGGTCTATGCCTAAAAAACTGTTACTACTCTCAAAATGGTAAATTTTTTTGTGGGGAGATTAGGCCATACCTGGACGTGTCCGGTGGCTACTCCTGGCTCTGTATTCAGAAATTGCCCCTGGCAGGCTTGGGGGACCATAATGGCTGCCAAGGATCAAACCCAGGTCCAATCTGGGTCTGTCCTGGGTTGACCACATGCAAGACAAATGCCCTTCTGCTGTGCTATCATTCCAGCCCAAGATGGTAAATTTGTATATTTATATATATATTTATATATATATCAACCCCCCATCTTTCTAGCCTCCATCAACTGGACTCCTTAAACTGAATTCTTGTTTTTATTGAATTTATTTTATTCAGCCTAATGATTTTGAGATTCATTCTGTTGTTGTGCTTATTAGATATTCATTATTTGTATTTTTGAAAAAGACTGTTTGGGAGTTTCTTTCACCCAGTTGGATGAATATTTTTAGATATCCTGGGTAAATTTGTGATTCAGCCAGATGTGTTTTTAAGGACCAGGAAAGATCTGCAAAATTTACCCCAATTTGAGATCCCATTTTAATTATCTGTGACTTAATGTGAGATTTACATTGGTTAGAAGAGGTACATGTGGAATGTGGGCCAGTCAGTCATGTCCTTCTGAAGTTATCCTCAGAAGTTGTGTCCTTACCTCTTAAGGAAGGGCCTTCCAAAATACTCAAAATGACAAACACTTGAACTCAAGTCTTTGCTTTTCTTTATGTACTCAACCTTTCTGGGCATTTTGCCATATTAACAGATGTTTCTAAGAAAGGCCCAATTTCAGTCGGGCTTCAAGGTGGAGTTATGTGAGCTATGTCAGTGATCCTTGAAGTTCATGTGGTGGTGGTGGTAGTGGTGGCTTTTCTCAGCAAAGTGTAAATGAGCAGCTCAGATGGCCTTTCAAGGGCCCTTGAGAATGGGACAGCCCCAGTAACCAGGTTGCATGTTACAGAATGTCTTTATTTCAAGTCTATGTTCTTGATAGTAGAACTGGGGCAGGCCTCAAGCTCCTACTGTTATTTCAGCCCTCTTTATCCAGTGATCCTGGAAAGAAGAGGTGAGGACTCCCCACTTGTACTGGCTTGAAGTTAGTTGGAGCATGTCAGTTGGAGCCCACAGGAAGAAAGCTCATGAGGAATGTAGTTTCTTTACCAGAGAAAGAAACTAGGCTTGGGGAAAATCGTTCCTGGCTAGGGGAACCACATCATGGGG
Source organism: Crocidura indochinensis (assembly GCA_004027635.1). NCBI lineage: Eukaryota > Metazoa > Chordata > Mammalia > Eulipotyphla > Soricidae > Crocidura > Crocidura indochinensis. Next base: position 17,135 of record PVKC010009785.1, on the reverse strand, counting down.
CTCCAGGGATCGAACCAGATCTGTCTTGGGTGTGAGGCAAATGCTATACCATTGCTCCGGACCCCAAATAAATAATTTTTTCTTAATATCACACTGTTATAAAAACTCATAAATTAAAATTTCATATGTAATTTTTTGTAAAATGAGATATTTTTTGTTAATTTTGTTTTTGTTTTGGGGCCATACCTGGTGTCATTCAGAGGTTACTCCTGGCTTTGTGCTCAGAAATCGCTACTGGCAGGCTCGGGGACCATATGAGATGCTGGGAATTGAACCCAGGTCTGTCTTGGATTGGCAGCATGTAAGGCAAATGCCCTACTGCTGTGCTGTATCTCCAGCCCCTGAAATTTAGTTTTGTGTTTAAAAAACAATATGGGGTGGTGAAGTGATGCGCTAGAGGTAAGGCATCTGCCTTGCAAGTGCTAGCTTAGGACAGACCATGGTTTGATCCCCTGGTGTCCCATATGGTCCCCTAAGCCAGGAGCGATTTCTGACCAAATAGCCAGGAGTAAGCACTGAGCATCAACGGGTGTGGCCAAAAAACAAACAAACAAACAAACAAAAATGGGGATTCTCTAGAGTGGAAAAAGCAAAGAGACTTAGAGGTAAGTGAGAAACATGTTCAAGGAAGAACACGGACTGAATAGCTTCATTTGTAATACAGCATAGCTAATATCCCCAATTATATATATATATAATTATATATTATTTATATATATATAAATTATATATATATATAATTGTGTTGGTATGTAGTATAAATTGACTGATTATGCTATTCCTTATATTTAAGAAATATGGTTAAATCAATAAAATATAAAAATATTACTGCATCTAGTAAAGGCAATATTATATGTACTCATACATGAATGAATATTAACTCACAATATTGTATTTATAGTTATATATGCAAATAAATAATAAAATTAACATATCTATTTAGCGCTCTATTGATCATATTTAGCAATTCATATATAAGATTTATTAATATAGTATGTAACATGCATTTCTTTTCTAAGTAAAACAGTTAATGCTTTGAAAAAGTTGGACTCAAATTTGGTATTTCACTATACATTTTATGCACAAGGCATGACTTTTGATTACAATAGTTCATAATACATGTAGCTTTCCAAACATTCACTGAGACATTGAATTGTTTAATAATGAAGAAAATAAAGCCATTTCTCTTAAATTGCAGTTTGAAATTGAAGTGTAATTCTGGGTATTGAGAGAAAATTGATTTTTGAGAACATGGCTACATCTAGTAATCTATCTCCTACATATGTCATGTTCTGTGTCAAAATTATGTCCAATTTATGTCAAATTCTAATTTTTCTCCAAATGATCTTCTCTTTAGACACGTAGATCTCACAAGTTACAAGCCTATGACTGGGGAAGTCGGGGCAAGAATTATTTTCATTACAACCAGGTGAGCCTGCAGAAGCTTCAGACGTAAAATGAGACTCAGAATTTTATCAAGGGTTTGGGTAGGGCTCAGGTATGGGGGATGTTTGGGAAGATGGTGTCCTCTTTCTTTCTTTTTGTTTGCCCTCTCCCTTCCAGACGCCCCAGTGGTGGGCAGGTGATAAAGATGGAAGAGCCCCCTTCCTAACACAGCATTTTTATAATTATCAGGCACAGGCTGATTTATAACTAAATTTATATTTATTTATTATTTGCTTTATAACAATCTCAGACCTGGTAACTGGGGAGAGAATTGGCCAACCTACACCCCTTAAGCTTTTTCTTTCACTTGTAAATGACCACTTTCTTTTAAGTGCTAAGAGTCCTTAAGGTTTAAGACTTGGCTCAAATTTGCTTTTTTCTTATTTGATTCTTACAACAGGTGTGAAATAGTCTTACTCTATGGTGTGAAAGATGAGAACAAGAGAATTTCTTATCACTTATGTAATACTCCAGAGGGAGTGGAAGTGGGAGCCTTTGATTTCACGCACCCTGGGCTATTGACTTATTTGAGTCCCTTCTCTGAGCTAGGTGAAAGAATGGTGCCTTCCTTGTTGTCTCTCAAACTGTCACCAAGTCAGCATCAAAGACTGCAAATGAGTCTAGTTGCCTTCCTTTCACTGTAGGCTCAATTTTTCTTTATTCTGAATGAAAGTAAGCTTAAAGATAAACAACAATTTTTCCACTTTGGGTCTTGATCGTTCCTCAGGGCCAAACAATGTGTTGAGTCATGAATGAGGGTTGTATGGATTATGATTTTGCAATCTGAAACTAACCACAGTTTGTCATTTGTCTTAATTCTAGAGTATTCCTCCCGTTTACAATGTGAGCGATATGAAAGTGCCCATTGCTGTCTGGAGTGGGGGTCACGACACTCTCGCAGACACCAAAGACGTCATGATGCTCCGGTCCAAACTCCCCAACTTGGTGTACAGCAAGCTCCTTCCTGAATGGGAGCATCTCGACTTTATCTGGGGCCTTGATGCCCCCTGGCGGCTCTATAATGAAATAATTAGTCTAATGAGGAAGTATTCGTAAGAGGCAGACTGCAGTTGACCTACCTAATCTAGGGATCACGTTAACCTTCTCTCTAAGTGATAATGACGTCTCTCTAAATAATAGATTTTTCTTCTCTAAGTCTTTAAATGACATGGAAGGTGCCTTATTCTCTCCAGTTAGGAAGAGAAGCACAGTCATTCTGTTATGTTTATTTAAGCAGTGCTGAATGGGAAGGTCATGTCCCAATCAAGGTGCATTCGTTCTCTCTTAATAACCAAAAACATGGGACTAGGTCATGACCATACAGTTTACAGTTTACAATGTAATTCTAGAGCCAGAGAGACACTACAGGGTTTAAGGCACTTATAGATGACCCTATTCACAACACTGCATATAGCCCTCCCCAAACACTGCCATAAGTAAGCCCTATGCAGTTTCAGGTGTGGTCCCAAATCCAAAATAAATAGTAATGATGAAGAGTAAATAAATAAATAAGATTAAAATAATAATAATAATAAACAATATCCATAAATACCATGAAACTATTGCCATTTTAGCTACACCCTGGTTACTTTGACTTATAAATTGGGATTTTTTTAGATTGCAAGTAACCTGTAATTTATTGGAGACTCAATTCCCAAATTTTTATCTTAATGAATTCTCTTGTGGAAAGGTCTTGTATTTAGGGAACTAAATGGTCCATTCTCCTGGTGTCATGCAGTTGGTACAGTGTGAAACCAATGACACCCAGCTATGATAGTTCCCTACTGAGTGATTAGATTTAGTGGCAAAGTTGTTACTTCGAAAATGTTGATATTATTTAGCCAATGGCTCAGGTTTCTCCAGAGAAAGCCTGCAAAAACAGGCTGGGGAGATAGGTCAAATGACTGGAATGCATGTCTCATAGGGTGAGATTCTGAGCATCAGATGCTCCCCAGCATCACTGGTGCTCTCTGAACACTTTAGGGAAGGCCCTGAAAGCTGAACAAAATAGAAACTGCAACACAAGCTAGGGTCCTGGAAAACAACAAAGACAACTGTCTTGAACTCTTGAGTTTGCGAGTTCGTTCTGTCTTTTCTTTTTCTTTTGTAGCATTTAATTGTAGGCCTTGTCTCTAAAGAACAGCCTGTGAGAGAGACTGCTTTCCCTAAGCTTTATATATTCCTGAATCAGCTGCTATGGCTCAGTGAAAATGGTTGTAAATCCTGGGGCTGGGGAGATAGCATGGAGGTAAAGCGTTTTTGCCTTTCATGCAGAAGGTTGGTGGTTTGAATCCTGGCATCCCAGATGGTCCCCTGTGCCTGCCAGGGGCGATTTCTGAGCATGGAGCCAGGAGTAACCCCTGAGTGCTGCCAGGTGTGACCCAAAAACCAAAAAAAAAAAAAAATGGTGGTAAAGCCAAAGTTTCCTGTCAAGTGTCCTAGTTAATTTTCATGCAAAATAACTGTGAATCAAATGCTTTAAGATGCAATCTCAGGGATTTCTTCTTTTTATTTCTATTTTGTATGTGCACCTACAGTTAATGGGCCCATATAAAAATTGTGCCCCAATCATCAGCAAGCTTTTGTTCTCCTATGTTTCTTACAGTATAGCTTTCTTAAAATATTGCTGGATGGACAGGATGAAGATTGCTAAGTTTTTATTTGTTTGCAATAATTGACAGTATTGGTTCATAAGTGCTGGTTATTATGTGTAGATCAATCAGTATGACTCTGTAGCATTTTAAAAGTCAGAAACCTCAATAAAATTCTGCTACATCTTCTAGGCTGAGGCATTGTGTTTATGTGTTTATTATTCTTCTTATTTAACAGTCCTGTTCTCTTTGGGCAGGGCTTGGACGATTTCTTTGCATCTTCTCTCCCTTCTTTTGTGTGTGTGTGTGTGTGTGTGTGTGTGTGTGTGTGTGTGTGTGTTGTTTTTGGTTTTTGGTTCACACCCAGCAGCACTCAGGGGTTACTCCTGGCTCTACATTGAGAAATCACTCCTGGCAGACTCGGGAGACCATATGGGATGCCGGAATTCGAACTACTATCATTTTGCATATAAGGCAAACACGCTATTTCCATGCCATTTCTCCGGCCCCTTCTCCCTCTTCTTGTTCCTTGTATATCCCATGAATATTACATAGCATGTTAGATCTTCTTCCTTGGAGAGAAGAGTATGGTCTTACATGCACGGCAGAGAGAGGTATCTTGGAAATATTGCCCTTTATTTTTTTTTATATATAAAACCTTTATTCAAACACCATGGTTATAGTTGGGCTTCAGTCATAAATGGAACACTCCCCTTCGCAACATTCCCATTACTAAGGCCTCCTCCCTTCTTCCCGACCCATATGAAGCTCATCACAAAGAGTGGTGAGTGCATTTAGGGAAATAACTACACTAACAACTAGTACGACAATGTTAATGAGTGAGAAAAGTAGAATGCCCGTCTCAAATACAGAAATATTGTCCTTTAATGCTATTCTGCAAGTCGAACTGATAAAAGAAGCTGAGTGAGAAGAGATTGCTCCTTCAGCTTCTTCCCAAATGAAGCACTCAAGACCAGCAAAAAAAATCTATCCAACTTATCTCTAATACTTAGTATATAAAGAGACCCTGGAATAAAGAGAACCACCAAATAGTGTGGACCACCAAAGTGTGAACAAAGTGATGAAAATGCACATTTAGCTAGGAGCCAAGGGCTAATGTGGAAGTTGTGTTTTTCCTGGCACCTCAGGAGAATATAATTGTATGGAATACAAAGGGAATACATAGCCAAGAGACAGTACTCTCTCAGTTGACTGTCAAGTTCACCAAGGAGCACTTCTTTGGACAAGGCCCAGTGGTGAAGCCAACCAAGTACATAACTTGGGTGGGACTGGAAAGAAACCACAAACCAGTTCTCTTGGTGCTTTCCCACCATAGTGGAGACTGTTTATCAGAGATGTCTTCAATGCTGCTATGAAGGTTTCTATGGGTACTCTTAAGAGGTTGTAGTTAGTAATGCACCCCTACTCCGGGCCATAGAAATGAGCAGGAATTGTATAATATAGTCACTTTGCATTGACATCTTCTTTTCACCTTATTTGCAAAAGTTTCTCTGCAGGTGAACCCTTGAAAGGGTGGAAAAGGTCCATAAAGTTTCAGTTCCAGGGGACTGTCTTTTTTCAGTATCCTCCATGTGTCTTTTTTCAGTATCCTCCTGGACCTGATGTATATTTTCCATCTTTTTTTTCCTTTGTTCTTGTTGCCATAGCCAAGAGTTGCAAGCTTGGTTATGGTGCATTAGAGAATGCACACTGTTGTGTAGCCCTGTCAAGATCATGCATGTGTGGAGCAGTGTGGGGATTAAATTCACGCTTGCAATGAAGCTGCTAAGCCAATAAACTGTCCATGAATCCAGGATCTTAATTTTCATATAGTCTTGGCTGCATTCATGTAATAGTTTCTTTATTGACTGCAAGAAAGGAGCTTCAAGTTTAAGAAGTCCTGTGGAAGTTGATAGGAAATCTATATATTCTTTTCATTATTTTCTTCTTTCTTTTTAATTTGGGGCCATACCCAGCAACACTCAGGGCTTACTCCTGGATCTGTGTTCAGAAATCAGAGACCATTTGGGTTGCTGGGGATACAATTGGGATCAGTTCCAGGTAGACCACGTGCAAGGCAAACACCATACCGTTGTATCACTCCAACCCCTATATGTTCTTTTCAAATTGGTTGTACACATACTTGTTTCAACAGAATGCAAAGATCGACACTATTCTTCTGCCAACTTGGAACTGCACTGTAGTCACTTGGGGAAAAAAAAATGAAATAGCAGTTGAGAATCAAGTCATTTTCCTCATTTGTCACAAGAGGGCACTCTTCTCTTTGCTGCCAAACTATTTTCGAAACTTTTTCACTTCCCTCCTTTCATACTTTTCCAAGTTCCCTACTCTTAAAAAAGCAGACACTTGGTTTGGTATTTGAAGGAAAGTTAAGACCAACCATGCCTGTAGTCATTTCTATCTATTAATATTATTAATTCTTATCTAGTGCAGAATAACCAAAAAATGATCTCAAGGACTATTTGGGATCTATGTGATACAAAAATAAACATTTTCCTAACACATAAAAGACTGGTCAGAATCTTGTCTATGAAGGAAGGATTAGAGAAATATCTAAATCTAAATTTATAAATTTCAAAATATTCAAAGTTTCTAAATATCTAAACTTCAAAAAAATTTTGAGTCTGTGGTTTACTATGTTGCTAGTGGTAGGGTTTTAGGCATGAAGTCAATCCCTCTTGTTCTACCATTGTATCAGTGTCTCTGATCCTGCCATTTGTAAGCTCAATGCTGTAGACCTGTTCTTAGATTCTGTTGCCTTTGACCATTTGTTTTTCCCTTGCTGTTTCTTTATATCCCACACATGAGAGAGATCATTATGTATCTGTCCCTCTCCTAACTTAGAGTGATACCCTTCAGATCCTTCTATGTACTAGAAAATTGCATTGTTTTATGTTTTCTTATGGCATTTATACCATCAAATTTATATACACAAACATCATACTTTTTCACCCAGTCATTTCTTCTTGGATACATAAATTGTTTCTAGATTCCTGCTATAGCAAATTGTACTATAATTAATGGTATTATGCTCCTATTAGCACAGCTGTCTTCTTGGAATTATGTTTTGGGCCCTTGAGAGTAAATGTCAAGAAATGAAACTGCTGGGTCATATGGAAGTTCAGTTACTAGGTTTTTGAGGAGTTTTATTATTGTTTTCCAAAGACATTGAGCCAGTTGACATTCACACCAACATTCAAAGGTGAAGGTCCCTTTAACCCCCACATTCATGTCAATAGTGGTTGTTTTCATTAGCTTATTTGTTGCTTTTAGGCCACACTGGGCTGTGCTCGGGGTTATTACTTTTGACTCTGTGCTGAGGTCTAACTCTTGGCAGAGTTCATAGGATCTTTTGAGGTGCCAGGGATCAAGCTCAGGTTAGCTACATGAATAGCAAGGGCCTGACCTTTTGTATTGTCACTCTGTGTCCATGTTTGTTCTTTTTTAATGTATGAAGGAGACTTTACATTTATTAGAACCAAAATTTAGATTATTGGTATTATCTGCAAATGATGATTATTTTTGTTTATATGTATTAAGGTATTAATCTGTTAAAAGTAAACATATGAAACCTATGAAAACTTTCATGTTTGTCATTTATTTTAATACATAAAGAGTTTTAAAAAACATTATTCCTGAAAGACAACCTCAAACTGTAATAATTACTCTGTCATTTTAAAAGTTTGTCCCAATTTTTTTTTTTTTTTTTTTTGGTTTTTGGGTCACATCCGGCAGTGCTCAGGGGTTACTCCTCAGAAATCGCTCCTGACAGGCTTGGGGACCATATGAGGTGCCGGGATTTGAATCACCATCCTTTTGCATCTAAGGCAAACACCTTACCACTGTGCTATCTCTCTGGCCCCCAAGTTTGTCCCTTTTTAAAAGTAGTCCCTTTAAGAACATTTATTGAACGCCACATTGCATAGGCAAACATTTCAAGTGTTGTTCTAATAAAAAACTTTCTCAGTTAGCTGTTTTTTGTAGTACAAAAGAATAATAAAACCACACTGCATTTTGCTTTGTACCTTCTTGGGTCTTAGAATCAACTCTTAAAGTTTTGATCTTTGCTACAATCCCTTCGAAAAGTGAGGTGCAAAGATCTTCCTCTACACTGCAGGCACCATTTGTGGGGATGGTTTTATAGGCTTTAAATCTTTTAAAGAGGTTGTTGAGAGTTCCAACAGTAGCATTAGAAACACCCACTAAAAAGTGATTCAAGTGGATGAAAAATGGAAAGAATTTAAAACCAAGTACTTGTGGCAGTGAATAATTCCCATAATTCTTCAACATTTTTTACTGTTTGGGGTATGGGAGTTCATGTTTTCTGTCCTTTGTAAACTGTCTTAGTAATGCAACTTTCCAGACATTCCTACACTTGATTGATTCTGCAGACACTTACACCTGCCCTGAAAATGACAAGGACCTGGTTTTGCTCCTAGTTCGTCTCTAATGTGCTATTTAAACTTAACTAATCTTAATTTTTAATGTTAAATCTTCATCTTCATACAGAGGATGAGATTGTAAGTTGCTCCATTCTCTGAGTCCTCTAATCCTTTATAATTTAATTTAATTTTGGGTTTTTGGGTCACACCTTGCGGCACTCAGGGGTTTCTTCTGGCTCTGTGCTCAGAAATTGTTCCTGGCAGGCTCAGGGGGCCATAAAGGATGCCAAGAATTGAACCGGGTCAGTTTCGGGTCGTCATGTGCAAGGCAAACACACTACTGCTGTGCTATTACTTTGGACCCTGAATCCTCCATTCCTATATGATACAGTTTTAAGACATTAAACTTCTCATCTCTGAGACCCAGAAATACCATTTCAGTTAGATTTATACCTAGATTGTTTTTATCCAATTTGATTTTACTTATTTATTTTTATTCTTGTGCATACAACTCTTCCTTTAAAGATCTGTGCTGTTTTCAATTAAATTGGTATTTTCAAGCAACAGGAATTTAGAAAGATAGTTTAGTATCTTATTTCTACATGAATGACTAAACTCTTTTCATTATCATTATTATGTAGTCACCATGTACTACAAAGTTATTCATGATTGAATTTTAGGTATACAATGTTCCAGCACCAATCCCTTCACCGATTTTCATACCTCCCCTATCACTGTCCCCAGTTTCCCTCCCACTCATCATTCTTGATTTAGATAGAGCTGATATATTCTTATTAAAGTAAGTTACAAACATCTTTTTTTCACCTTGATTTTTGGGTCACAACCCAGAGGTACTGAAAGCTTACTCCTGGATCTGTACTCAAAGATCACTTCTGGTGGGCTCCAAGGACCATAGGGGAGGCCAGAGATCTAATTCAAGTTGACCTCGCTCAAGGCAGGTGTCATCCCTGTTGAACTATCCCTCTTGCCCAAATAATGAAGTTAGTAAAGCAACTTGAGAAAAACCACCTTCTTCTAGCACCACATCATTCATTTACATTTTCTGTAAAGAAGCTCAAAACGTCTTCTAAATACATACCTCATCAAGATACAAGCAGAAAGTCACGAGGGAAGTTAAAAAAAAAGAAGGGTTCAATGGGAACCAAGGTTAAAGACTCAAATGAATGAGAATTGAATGAATATTTATAATAAATCAGTGAAAGTTCAGGGGTACACAGTTGGAGGCTCTGAATTATGAATCAATTGGCATAGATATATGTGTGACGTCCTATAAGTTTCATATATCTTAACTAATGAATGTTAACATTATATATTTCAAATTATTCTATCATATGCAATAAACAATCTCTAAGACATGCATAGAGGCTAGTATAGGATGATATAAAAGAATTGAATTGGAGTAGTATATTTTTTATATATTTTTAAGCCCATATAATATTCATTTTTGTTGTTTTTTCTTTCTCACGAATATATGGCACTTTATGTTTTGAGTTCTCTTTACATACACATTTATAATTGCCAACTTCAGTTATTTTTGGCTTGAAAGTGGAATATAATTTTTTCTACGAAACTTCTTCTCAAAGACAGTCATATATATTATATCCTCATTGTCATAAACATCCAAAAGGAAAGGGTATTAAATGCTTATTAAAATAACCATTAAATTATATACCCTAGGCCAAAGTGATAGTATTCCAAGTATGGTGCTTACAATGTTCACAGTCTGGATCAATTCTCAGTAATTTATTTATTTTTTAAATAAGATATTTACTAAAGCACCATGATTATAAACATGATTGTAGTTGAATTTAAGTCATAAAAAGAACAACCTCCCTTCACCAGTGCAACATTCCCACTACCAATGTCCTCCATTTTCCTCCTCCCTCCACTCCCTGCCTGTATTTGAGACAGGTGTTCTACTTCTCTCACTCATTAACATAGTTATGATAGTTGTTAGTGGAATTATTTCTCTAACTGCATTTCATTACTCTTTGTGGTGAGCTTCATACCATGAGCCAATCCTTCCAGCCTTCATCTCTATTGTCTCTGGGCATTATTACAATGATGTCTTTTATTATTCTTAAAACCCATAGGTGAGTGAGACTATTCTGTGTCTATCCCTCTTTCTCTGACTTATTTCACTCAGCATAATAGTTTCCATGTCCATGTATAGGAAAATTTCATCACTTCATCTCTCCTAACAGCAACATAATATTCATTCCATTGTGTATTGTACCATTTAGTCATTCATTTGTTGAAGGGCATCTTGATTGTTTCCACATTCTGGCTATTGTAAATAGTGCTGCAATGAATGGAGGTGTGAGGAAGGGATTTTTGTACTGCATTTTTATGTTCCTAGGGTATACCCCTAGGAGTGGTATAGCTGGATCATATGGGAACTCAAATGTCCAATTTTTGAGGAATCTCCATATTGTTTTTTATAAAGGCTGGACTAGACGGCATTTCTACCAGCAGTGAATGAGAGTTCCTTTCTCCTCATATTCTTACCAGCACTGATTTTTCTTATTCTTTGTGATGTATGCCAGTCTCTGTGACATGAGATGGAACCTTCTTGTTTTGATGATTAGTGATGTTGAGCATTTTTTTGGCCACTTGTATTTCTTCTTTGAAAAATTATTCATTTTTCTCCCCATTTTTTGATGCAGTTAGATGTTTTTTTTCTTGTTATGGTCTGCCAGTACCCAAGTGTACCTTAGATATTAGCCCCTTATATGATGGGAATTGAGTGAATAGTTTCTCCCAATTTGTGGGTGACTTTTGTATCCTAGTCACTATTTTCTTTGAGGTGCAGAAGCTTCTCAGCTTAATATAGTCCTATCTGTTTATCTCTGCTTCCAATTGTTTGGAGAGCGCTGTTTTCTCCTTGAAGATGTCTTTAGTCTCAATGTCATGAAGTGTTTTACCTAAGTGTTGTTCTATATATCTCATGGTTTCAGGTCTTATATTCATTAGAATATAAGGTCTTTAATTCATTTGAATTTGACCTTTGTGCATAGTGTTAGATGGAGGTCTGAGTTTGCTTTTTGCAAGTAGCTGACCAGTTGTGCCAACATCACTTGTAGAGGAGGCTTTCCCTGATCCATTTTGCATTCATTGCCCCTTTATCAGAAATTAATTGAATGTATGTCTGGGGAATGCTCTTTGAAATCTCAAGTCTTTTTCACTGATCTGAGGGTCTGTCTTTATTCCAATACCATGCTGTTCTAATAAATATTGCTTTGTAATACAATTTAAAGTTGGAAAATATTACTATTCCCAAGTGTTGCTTTAGCTATTTATTGGTTTTAATCATTCCAAATGAATTTCAGGAGTTTTTGATTCACTTCTTTGAAGATTGTTATGGGTATCCTTAGAGGGATTGCATTAAATCTTTACAATGCTTCCTTTGCTATCTAGATGCCCTTGATATCATTTTCTTGCCTAATTGCTATGGCAAAAACGAGAAAGCTCCTTTCATTCCCATCTTGATGAGTGTTTTTTTTTTATCAAGAATGAGTGTTGGACCTTATCAAATGATTTCTCTGCATCTATTGATATGATTAAATGGTTTTTCTTTTTCTTTTTATTGATACAGTGTAACATATATCTGGTATATATGGTGTATATTGATTGATTTACGTATGTTAAACCCTCCTTATATTCCTGGAATGAAACCTACTTGGTCGTTGTGTATGACCTTCTTGATGAGGCATTGATTCCTATTAGCTAGGATTTTCTTGAGGACCTTTGCATTTGTATTCATCAGGGATATTGGTCTATAGTTTTCTTTTTCTTATTCTTCTTATTTTTTTTTCAGCCTTCCTGTTTGGTTTTGGTATGAAGGTGATGTTAGCTTTATAAAAACTATTTGAGAGTGTTCCTGATTCTTCTATATCATGAAAGAGAATGAAAAGGATTCGTAGTAGTTTCTCTAAAAGGTTTGAAAGAATTCTTTAGTGAATTCATCTGGGCCTGGGCTTTTGTTTATGTGAAGACTTTTGACTACCATTTTAATTTCTTCAATAGTGATGGGTCTGTTTAGATATGTTAGCTTATCCTGGTTTAATTGTGGAAGATAATAAGAGTCCAAGAATTCATCTATTTCTTCTAGGTTCTCATGTTTCGTGACATAGAGTTTCTCAAAGTAGTCTCTAATTACCCTTTGAATCTCTGCAATATCTGTAGTGATCTCACCCTTTTCATTTCTAGTTCATTTTTATAATGCTTCTCTCTCTTCTTTTATTTGTGAGTTTTGCTATTGGTTTATCAATCTTGTTTATTTTTTCAAAGAACCAACTTTTGCTTTTGTTGATTTTTTCGGATTTTTTTTTTTTTGAGTTTCCACTTCATTGATTTCTGCTCAAGCTTGGTTATTTCCTTGTGCCGATGTATTTTTGGTTCCTTTAGTTGATCATTTTCTAATTTTATAATCTGTGTCATTAAGTTTTTTATGTAGGCCCCTTCTTCCTTTATGATGTATGCTTGCGTAACTATCAATTTTCCTCTTAGTACCACTCTTGTTGTGTTCCATAAATTCCGATAATTTGTGTCTTCATTGTAATTTCTTTCCAAGAATGTTTTGATTTCCTCTTTGATTTCATCTCTAACCCACCATTTGTTCACTAGTAAGCTGTTTAGTTTCCTGGTATTAAAGTTTTTCTTCTGTGTCCCTTTGTAGTTCATGTCTAATTTCAGTGCCTTGTGAGATGAGAAGGTAGTCTGTTCAATTTCTATCCTCTTGACTTTATGGAGATTTGTTTTATGGGCCAGGATGTGATCTATCCTGGAGAATGACCAATGTGCTTTGGAGAAGAATGAGTATCCAGTTTTCTAGGGATGAAGTGTTCATATATATTTATGTCTATATCTATATTTATGTATATCTACTAGTCCACTTTCTTTCATTTTTTTTTTCAGAGATAGTATATTCTTGTTGGGTTTCAGCTTGGTTGACCTATTAAAGGATGACAGGGCAGTGTCAAGTCTCCCAATATTATTATTGAGGTCTCCCAATATTATTGTGTTGATATTGATATCTTCTTTCAGATTTGTCAACAATTGTATTAAATATTTTTCTAGTCCCTCATTGGGTGAGTACATGCTTAGGAGTGTAATTTCTTCCTGTTGTACATTTCCTTTGATTAGTATAAAATGTCCATCTTTGTCCTTTATAACTTTTCTGAGTCTAAAGTTTGTGTCATCTTATATTTTCAGCTTTTTTAACAGAGTTGTTTGCTTGCATGATTTCCCATCAGCCTTTGATTTTGAGTCTTTGTTTGTTCTGACTATCCAGATGTGTTTCTTATAGGAAACAGAATGTTGGATTCAGCTTTTTGATCCATTTTGCCACTCTCTGTTTCTTTAAAGGTGCATTTTGTTAATTGATGTTGAGAGACATAATTGTTTTGGGATTTACTGTCATCTTTGTGTAGAAGTTTGGTGAGTCTTCTAGTCTGTCTTGTCTTAAAGTAGACCTTTCAGTTTTCCTTTTAAGGCTGCTTTTGGGTCTGTAAAGTTTCTGAATTTTTGTTTACCTGTGAAACTATGCATGTATACTTACTTCAAACCTGGAAGTCTGTTTGACTGGGTGCAGTATTCTAGACAAAGCATTTATTTCATTGAGTTTTGCCACTATATCCCACCACTGCCTTCTGGCCTTGAGAATTTCTTATGACAGGTTTGCTGTAAATCTTAAGGATGCTCTTTTGAATATAATTTCCTTTTTTGATCTTGCTGCTTTCAGTATTCTAACTCTATCTGTGGTATTTGTCATTGTGACTATGATGTGTCTTGGAGTGCATTTCTTTAGGTCTCTTTTATCTGGCACACTTTGGGCATGCAGGATGTGGTTGCATGGAGTCTTTAGCTCTGGAAGTTTCTCTGGAATGATGTCCTTGATGGTTGATTCTTCCTGGGTCTCTGGGATTCCAATGATTCTTCTGTTGTTTCTATTGAGTTTACCAAAGATTTATATTTTCATCTGTTCACATTCTTCGAGCAATTTTTTCATTGTCTAATAATTTGCTTTAAGGCTCTTTTCCAATCTCTTCTGTTGTGTGGAGTTATTATGCATCTCATCTTCCAGCTCACTGATTCTATCCTCAGCTGCTGTTACCCTATTGGAGAGGCTTTCCTTTGAGGTTTTCATTTCATCTACTGAGTTTTCAGATCTGTTATTTTATTTTATTATTTTATTTGGTTTTGGGGGTCACACCTTGTGATGCTCAGGGGTTACTCTTGGTTATGTGCTAAGAAATTGCTCCTGGTTTGGCGGACCATAGGAGATGCCAGGGATCAAACTGCAATCTATCCTAAGTCAGCCACATGCAAGGAAAACACCCTACTTCTATGCAATTGCTCTTGCCCCTAGACCTGTTATTTTTGTTTGGAGTTTTCTATCTTCATAATCACTTTTTTTTTGTTTGTTTTTTGGGTCACACCCGGCAGTGCACGGGGTTACTCCTGGCTCCATGCTCAGAAATTGCTCCTGGCAGGCACGGGGGACCATATGGGGTGCCGGGATTCGAACTGATGACCTTTTGCATGAAAGACAAACACCTTACCTCCATGCTATCTCCCGGGCCCCCATAATCACTTTTTTTAATTTTAGGTCACACCCAGTGACACTCAAGGATTACTCCTGGCTATGCTCTTAGAAATCGTTCCTGGCTTGGGGGACCATATGGGACACTGGGGGATCGAACCACAGTGTGTCCTGGTTCAGATGCGTGCAAGGCAAACTCCCTACAGCTACACCATCGCTCTGGCCCTCTATCTTCATGTCCTCTTGATTCTTATTTGTGATCCATTCAACTTGATCTATGCTTTCTTTGAGTTCTATGAACATCCTTCATATTTCTTCTCTAAACTTTTATCTGAAAGGCTAACTAGGTGGTTGGCAGTTTTAGGATAATCAGAGCTGCCATCTTCATTCATTCTTTTTTTAATTTTTTTTAATTTTTTTTTTGGTTTTTGGGTCACACCCGGCAGTGCTCAGGAGTTACTCCTGACTCTATGCTCAGAAATCACTCCTGGCAAGCTCAGGGACCATATGGAATGCCGGGATTCGAACCACCGTCTTTCTGCGTCTAAGGCAAATGCCTTTCCGCTGTGCTATCTCTCCAGCCCCTGCCATCATCAGTCTTTATGCATGGTGTTGGCCTGTGATTTTCCTCACTTCAAGCTTGTAATGTGGTTTCTTCTACGTGTTATGGTGGGGTTCATTGGCTAGAAGATGTGCGCGGCCACAAAGCAAAGCAGAGTGGCTGAGCTCCTCTGGCTCCACTTTTTGTGAGCTGGACAACTCACCTCTGAAGAAGTGTCCTCAGGGAACAATGGGCAGGGAGGAATAAAGTCCAGGATACAGGACAGCAGAGAAAGTGTAGAGCCCAGAATGTCTGTCATGTTTCATAGCACACAGTAGCACACAGGAGCAATCAGTTCCACTCTTGGTGGGCAGGATAGCTCACCTATGAATTGCCCTCAAGGGATAATGGGTGCAGAGGAATAAAGTTCAGTACACAGGACAACAGAGAAGGTTGAGTCCTGAATGTCTGCCATATTTCAGAGCACACAGCTGCAATCAGCTCCACCATTGGTGGGTGGAACAGCTCACCTCTGAAGAAGTTCCCTCAGGAAATGATGGGCGGGGAGGACAAAGTCCAGGACACAGGACAACAAAGAAGCAGAGTCCAGAATGTCTGTCACTTGTTACAGCATCAATCCGTGGAATACACATTTTAAATGTCTAATTTTGTATGTTCATAGTGTGCCATACACAATGCTTCCTCATTTGTAAAACCACAGCCATAACAATATTACCTTTTTTTTTTTTTTTTTCAACTTGGGGAATGTCCCTTTAAAATCCCTTCAAGTAACCTCAGTGATTCCTGGAACCTGAAATGTAGTATGGTTATTGTTGTTACTAAAGTATGCCAGATGATAGTATTATTATTGCTATTATTTTTTCCACATAATGCTGGTAATGCCTTAGGTAAGTTAGAGCTATTACTGTTCCCTGGAGGGAGAAATAAGAGACTACCTAAAGGGCTTCAATGAGTGAAGAGCTTGCCCCAGCCTCAGGGACATCAGAGGCAAAGGCAGCATTATTAGCATCTGGAAGGGTGCCTTGGTCAAAGTTTGTCTCTAAACAATGAATTTGGACAAAATGCCTAGTTTATGCGTAATGGTGATTTTATGGGTTGGGTCCAAGGTGCAGGTAGTATTTTAGGAGAGTCCTTCCAGGGAGTATTCCCAGACAGTCCTGGCAGGAATCCTCTGCTTGATGGAGGGGAAACCTTTGGAATCTTGACTTCACAGTTCAATTCTCTGAATCAGGGATGAGTTGGGGGTGCAAGGGTCTATCAGGAGGAACAAAAATTGGTATCTAGGAGCAACTTGGGAAGGGCGCAGCAGGTTCCCCCTCCCCCCCCATCACCTTCTCTGTTCCCCAGGA
The DNA here is from genome assembly GCA_004027635.1 of Crocidura indochinensis. NCBI lineage: Eukaryota > Metazoa > Chordata > Mammalia > Eulipotyphla > Soricidae > Crocidura > Crocidura indochinensis. The sequence goes on along the minus strand of PVKC010009785.1, from coordinate 219 downwards.
GAACAAATTGTTCTAGCCCAGATCTTGTGCGGTGACTTTTTAAAAAAAATGTTACTTTGGGTCACACCGGCGACGCTCAGGGTTTACTCCTGGCAGGTTCGGGGGACCATATAGGATGCTGAGATTCGAACCCCCGTTAGTCCTGGAGTGGCTGCTTGCAAGGCAAACGACCTACTGCTGTGCTATCAATCCTGTGCTGTGTTTTTTTTTTTTTTTTTT
>PVKC010009784.1:0-26300 GCA_004027635.1 Crocidura indochinensis | reverse complement strand
AAGAATAAACAGGGCTGGAGAGATAGAATGGAGGGAAGGTGCTTGCCTTGCATGCAGAAGGATGGCGATTTGAATCCCGGCATCTCATATGGTCCCCCGAGCCTGCCAGAAGCAATTTCTCAGCGTAGAGCCAGGAGTAACCCCTGAGTGCTGCCGGGTGTGACCCAAAAATGAACAAACAAAAAAAATAGTAAGAATAAACAAAACTCACATGTCGGAAGCTACTATATTGTGTTTAAAAACGCTTATTTAGAATTTTCAGGTAAAGATAAATTAAATGTATGCAAGTCCAGATAAAAGTATCACTTGTGGAAAGTTGGGGCTCTATTCCCACAACCGATGCATGTTTCTATTTTCTGCCTCTTGGTAGACATCTTGCCCCACCTTAGTGGTTACTATGGTGATTATGTATTTTTGTCAAGAGATAAGAAAGCTGTCGTATTCAATTGGTACAGCTAATTTTGCTCAATTATCTTGATAAGTGAAAATGGTAGCTTATCTCTAATCCCACAGATAGATATTACATAATATTTTATATATTAAAATGCTATGTTCAATCAGTTCTACATTTCAGACACTAATAAATATATGGTTGGTTTTAACAGCTTTGGTTTATTCCCTTTAATAAAAGTATCTTAAGTACTGAAGTTTAGGCGCATATATAACTTGATGTGATGTACATAGTAAATACATACATTATTCACCTATAAGGCATTATTCACTTGATTAATGTTTTGAAAACAGTAATAATCAAGATCTTTTGCAGAGTTAATTTAAAGCACATATAGAGATATAACTATATTATGTCAATATATTTGAAAATAAAACTTCAGGATAGATATTCTTTATAAATATTTTTGAATAATCACCTAGGTTTAGGAAAAATTCCCGGTTGTGAGCATATAATTCTATAATGTATGGGGTGGGAGAAGAGGGAAATGGGGGCATTGGTGGTAGGAAGGTTCATTGGTGAAGGGGGTGCTATTTTTTATAACTGAAACTCAACTACAAATATGTTTGTAATTATAATTCTTAAATACAGATATTATATAAAAATTTCACACTGTAGATATAGATTTATTGAGATGATCTATGTAGAATAAGAGTACTAAGTTTATGTAGTCAACTGTTTTTGGTTTTTTTATGTCTTTGTGGTATTATGTTTTTAAATATTAGATACAGAGGAAATCATTCATATAGTTTATTAATCTGGGAATTTCTCTTTGAATTTTAAAAAAATTTACTGAATGTTATGGCATATAAAAATCATGAAAAGAATATGGATTATAGATAGAAATTTAAAGATAAATGCTGCTTATTCTTTTTTAAGAATGTATTTAAAGCACCATAATTTATAGTTATTCATAACTGAGTTTTGGGGTTTGTTTTGTTTGTTTGTTTGTTTTTGGACCACACCCGGTGACGCTCAAGGGTTACTCCTGGCTATGCGCTCAGAAATCACTCCTGGCTTGGGGAACCATATAGGACACCGGGGGATCAAACTGTGGTCTGTTCTAGGCTAGCGCAGGCAAGGCAGGCTTACCTCTAGCGCCTAGCGCCACGGTGCCAGCCCCATAACTGAGTTTTAAGCAAACAATGTTTCAGTACTAATGTCAACTTCTCTTCACCACTGTTCCCAGAAACCTTCTTATACTAACCCATGTCAGCCTCCCATGTTAACAGGCACCTTTTTAACTTTGGGTCTCATTATTTTAGTGTAGTTGACTCCTTGGTTTTGACATTTAGTTCTGACCTTCTAAAAATCACCAATTCAGAAAAGAATATCTTTGAACCTTGTCCCCTAATTTGCTAAATCTGTCTCTCTCCTCCTCCACTATATTTCTTTCCTTCTTCTCATTATACAACACTCCCACAAGCAATGGATGACAGTTCCTTATTCACCACATCCTTGCCAACAGAGACTGTTCCCAGTATTTTTGATATGTACCTTTCTCATTCATGTAAAATGGCATCGCATTATTATCCTGATTTGGATTTAACTAATAATAAGTTATGATAAGCATTTTTTCATTTGCCTGTTGGCCATCTGTTAATTTTCCACCAAGATGAAGGTGTCTACTCAATTCCTCTGCCATTTTGATGGGGTTTTAGATATGATGAGTTAATCTTTGTGAACACTTTGTATATCCTTGATATTAACCCATTTTCTAATGGGTTATTATCTGAGTGAAAATATTTTCTTCCATTCAGCTGTTAATTTTTTTTTCATTTTACCTTGTATTTATTTAGCTATACAGTTACTGTAGCAGAATTGGTGGTTTCCCCAGAAATTACCTCTATTAAAAAATGTAGTAGAGGAGATAAAGTTTTTACATTATTTGAGACCAAACCTAGTTTGACCTCCAGCAGCACATATAGGCTCCAGAGTATTTCTAGAACTTATCTGAGTGCACAGCCAGGAGTAAGCTTTAAGCATGACTAGAAGTTGCACAGCTCCACCACCCCAAACAAAACAAAATTATTACTGCCTAGAAATCAAGAAGGTAATATATTCAAATTTTTTAGCTTCAGTCAATAAAAGTGTAAGAGATATTAATGAGAGGATAAGTTCTAGAAAGAGAGGATTTTTATTTTATTATATTAAAGTACTATTATTTATAAATCCATTCATAGTTGAGTTTTAGACATACAATTGTTGGGGCCAGAATGATGGTGAAGTGGTAAGGCGGTTGCCTTGCATACACTAACCTAGGGAAGACCAAGATTTGATCCCGGAGTCCCATATGGTCCCCTAAGCCAGGAGCGATTTCTGAGCTAATAGCCAGGAGTATTCCCTGAGCATCACCGGGTGTGTCCCCACCAGACAAAACAAAAGACATACAATTGTTCTGGAACCCATCCCACCAGTGTCAATCCCCCTCCTTCAATGTACCCAGATTCCCTTTTCTCTGCAACCCACCAACTTGCCATCTTGACAAGACATACTTTTAGTTGTGGTTGTTAATTTTAGGGTTTCAATTTAGTTGACTCTATGAATTGAATATTTAACTCTGTCATTCTTTAGCACCACTAGTGTACCTGAATCCACTTGGCCATTGCTTCTCATCTGTCTCTTCTCCCATCTTCTCCACTTCATTTAATTTCTTCTTCTCCCTGTATACTAGGGCCAAGGGTGATTTAGGCATCCCACTTTAAATAATTGCATACCCCTCAGCCATTATTGTAAATACCACATATAAATGATATCATCATTTATCTTATTCTGGCATACTTTATTTAATGTGATAACTTTTAAACTTTACCCATGTTGCAGCAAATTGCATTATTTCAGCATTCCTTACAGCTGACTAGCATTCTATTGTGTGCAAATAAATCATCGTAATCTATACATCTGTCATTGGACTTCTAGATTGATTTCAAATTATATCTATTACACTGAGTGCTGCAATTTGTAATAAGGTAAATATGCCTGTTAGAATAAATGTTTTACTCTCCTGGGGATAGATAACCAATTGTTGAAACAAATGGAAGCTCAATTCTGAGTTTTCTCAGAACCTTTCATTACTGTTTTTAATAGGGATTAGACCAGACAACATTTCTACCATCAGTGAATGAGAGTTGAATTTTCACCACATCCCTTCCAACAGAGGTCATCCTAAGTGTTTTTTAATATGTGTCAATCTCACTGATGTAAGAAGATATTTCATATTTGTCTTGATTTGGATTTTTCTAAGAATAAATGATGATGAGCATCTTTATGCACCTACCGGTGATTCATTAGTCTTTCTCAGAGAAGTGTCTGTTCATTTCCTCTTTTTTTGATAAGGTTTTAAGGTTTTGTTGCTGCTGTTGTTGTTGTTCATCTTTGTGAGCAACTTGTATATCCTGGATATCAACTCTTTATCTGACATACTGAGTGCAAAATTTTTCTCCCAGTCATACAGTTGTCTTTTAGTTTTAACCTGTGTTTGTTTTGCCACACAGAAACTTTTTGTTTGACATAGTTCCATTTGCTGACCTTTGATTCAGTAGATTTTGCCAATATCATCATATCCTTCAAGACTTCATTGAAGTCTAGGACTTGGGAATGTTCTGCTTCTGTGTGTCTCAAAGTACTTAATAGATCTAGGTCTGATTTCAAAGTCTTTGAAATACTTTTTGTAGACTTTTGTTAAAGGTGTAAGATATAGATAAAGCTTTAATTTATTACACATGGTTATCTAATTCTCCCAACACTATTTGTTGAAAAAGCTGCCATTATTCTATTTCACATCTGAGCTGCTTAGTCAAAATCAACTGACTATGTATATGGAGGTTTGCCCTTGGATATTCTATTTTTACCCATTGATCAGTTATCTGCCTTTATTTCAGTACCATGTTGTTTTGATCACGAAGCTTTATGGTATAGCTTCAAGTTATATAATGAGATGCTCCTAGTTTTTCTTATTTTTCATTATGGTTTCTGCTCTCCAGGGTGTTTTATAACTCCATAAAAACTTTATGATTGAACATTCTAAGTCCTTAAATAATGTCTGAATTTAGATAGGGAAGATATATGAAAATAGTAGTTTAGGTACAATGATTTTTTTTTAATTTTCCAATTCATCAGCATGGAATGATTTTTATTTCCTGCTATGGACTTGTGAACCTGTCCCCTAATAATTGGGGCATGAGGAATTACATTCCTTTCCTAAGATCTTTTTTTTTAAGTTTTCCTTATAATTTTTCTCTTAAATGTTTTGAAGTTTTCATGGAATAGGTATTTTATTACTTTTTGTTGATTCCTAGATATAGTCTCTGGACACTATTTTAAATGGGACATAGTCTTTGATCTCTTTCTACTCTGATTCATTATTTCTTTTTTGTTTGTTTGTTTGTTTGGTTTTTTTGGAGGGTCACACCCAGTGCTGCTCAGGGGTTACTCCTGGCTATGTGCTCAGAAATGGCTCCTGGTTTGGCATACCATATGGTAAAACAGGGGATCGAACTGAGGCCCATCTAGGCTAGGGCTTGCAAGGCAGAAGTCTTACCTCTAGCCCCACCGCTCCAGCTCCTGATTCATTATTTCTGTATTGAAATGTGACCAATTTTTTGTGCTCTAAATTTGTAGATGGCCATTTTCATGCACTGGTGCATTGTCTTTATTAATTTTTTGTGGACTCTAGGGTGGTTTGTTGTCTTCAAATGCAACATACAAACTTTAACAAAAGTAACTAGTAAAGTCAAATATACACCTATATTGAGAAAAACTTGAATAAATGTTGTCTTTAATGTCTTATTGTAATATAATAGAGTTAAATTAACTGAGATGTATTTTCATGAAGAGTAAGCTGACACACAGGTATGATGAACAATTTGTATAATTTTAAGTAGTCACTGAATATTACCATTATACACATATACATTAGATTTGAAAAAAGTTTTAATACATATTTCCAAATATAATATAATCATGTATATCATGTAATCATAGATATCATCATGTACTCTGCAAAAAGAGTTAATTTGACTTTTTCTTTTCCAATTTGGATCTTTTATAGGCCTTGATTATTGTTGCTAGGAAATCTCATACCACGTTGACTGAGAGTGGAAACAGTGGATACTCATGTCTTATATCTGATCTCAGTGAAAAATGTTCAGTTTTTCACGATTAAAAATAATATTGTCTGCGAAAGCAATACCTTTTTCACAATGACCCTGCCTCATCAACCCTCTAAGCTTCTCTTTAGGGACATACATCAAACCAAACTTCAAGTATGTAAGTTTATTTTTAATTAATTTATTTATTTAAGCACCATAGATACAAATATGCCTGTAGTTGGATTTCAGTCATAAAATGTACACCCCCCTCACCAGCACAACTTTCCTACTACCAATGTCCCCATTACCCCCTCCCCACCTCCGACATTTCTTTGAGATGCGCATTCTATTTATCTCTCTCAATGTCATTGTCCTGGAAGTCCTTAGTGTAGTTATTTCGATAAATGCTCTCTTCCAATCTCTTCTATTGTATGAAGTTGTTATGCATCTCATCTTCCAGCTCACTGATTCTGTCTTTCATCATTGTTACTCTGATGGAGAGGATTTCCAGTGAGCGTTTCATTTTGCCTACATATTTTTTCAGTTCTATTAGTTTCGTTTAGAGTTTTCTCACTTCTATTTTTATATCTTCTTGACTCTTATTTGTGGTTTGTTCAGTTCATTTAGTGCTTTCTTTGAGTTCTGTGAACATCCTCAATATTTCTTCTCTAAAGTCATTATATGAGAGGCAAAATAGATTGTTGGTACATTGCAGATCATCAGCGCTACTATCTTTATTCTCTAAGAATGGTAGAAGTCTGTGTTGTTTCCCCATTGTCACTCTTGTAGTGTGGTGTTTTCTATGTTGTTCTGGGGCTCATTGACTAGAAGAAGTGCACTGCTACAGAGCAGAACAATATTCTGGCTCGGGCTTCAGGGCTGAGTCTGCTCACCTGAATTGCAGTGCACACTACCATCAGGGAGGATGCTCAGTGTGCATCCAGCACCATTGGTGGGTAGGAGAGGGTTCCCAGGTATGCCGATTTGGGAGCTAATATCAACAGGTCTATTTGGAGTGAGTGTGTTCACCCTCCCCCTTCCCTCTTGTAACTTCCATCTTATGGGCAACCTGGCAGCTGAGAACATACCCCTAAAAGCCACAGAATCAGTAATAATTCTTTGAATTTCCTGAAAACTTCATTTGTTTGATGCTGTCATCCCTATAAGAGCACACCAATTTAACAGAATTGAAGTTAACAGCAAGAGCTTACTACTTATTATGACTTCATTGGAAATATAAGTTTCACAAATGTGCTTGATACTGTACATTTCCCTTTATCTTTTTTTCTAATTTGTCTTTATTGTACTTTTTGTCTATTTTTTAAAAATAACTGTTCTCATATGTGAATAAATGTATTGAGATTAATTATACCAACTATGTTATGCATTTTCTTTAAATAAAGTAAAATAAATAAAAAATAATATTGTCTATGACCTTGTAAATAGCTGTTACAATACTGAAGTTTTTATTTACCACTTTTCAATAGGTTTTTATTATTGAGAGGTTTGTTATGAGTGCTGAAACTTCTGAAAAGCTTTCTCTGCATTGATTGATATGATTATGATTTTTATCTTTCCTTTAACTCAAGTGGTATATTATGTTATGATTCACATATATTTCATCCTGTGAAGAATTTTATTTGCTAATGTATTTTTGATGTGTAGTTGGGTTGTTTGGTAAGATTTTTTTGAGGTTATTTGCATAACTGTTTATCAGGAGATTGATAGCAATTTTCTATTTTTTTGTAGTATCTTTGTCTGCTTTGAGTTTAACAGTAGTTAAATATTAGTTTCAAAAGATATTAGAAATGATTCCTGTTTCTTCAATATTTTTGAATAGCTTACATATCAGAAAATCTCTAAAAATTTTATACACTCACCCATAAGCCCATCTGTACTAGGACTTTGATTCTTAAAGATATTCTCAATTACTTTCTGTGAATGGCTTATTTCTATATCTTCATTCACTTTTGACTGGTTACATGTTTCTAGAAATATGTCCATATCTTCTAGGTTCTCCAGCTTAAAAGGGTAGATTGATGCCTTGCTTATTTGGGTTTCTATAGTAAATTCCCCCTTTTGTTTCTGAAATTGTTTATTTGATCACTTTCTCTTATATTTCTTATAATTCTAGCCACCAGTTTATCTACTTTGTTTATTATTTTGAAGGACCAATTCCTGGCTTCATTGATTTTCTGTATTGACTTCTTGGTGTCTATATTGTTGATTTTTTTTGTTTGTTTGTTTGTTTTGGAGTCACACCTGGCAGCGCTCAGGGGTTACTCTTGGCTCTATGCTCAGAAATCGCTTCTGGCAGGCTCAGGGGACCATATGGGATGCTGGGATGCAAACCATCGACCTTCTGCATGAAAGGCAAATGCCTTACCTCCATGCTATCTCTCCGGTTCCTCTTTTTTGGTTTTTTTTTTTTTTTGGTTTTTGGGCCACATCCGGTGATGCTCAGGGGTTACTCCTGGCTTTGTGCTCAGAAGTCACTCCTTGGGGGACCATATGGGACACCGGGGGATCGAACCGCAGTCCGTCCTAGGCTAGCGCAGGTAAGGCAAGCACCACCGCCTGGCCCCTCTTTTTTGTTTTTTATAATATTTTATTCTGATAGTCTTTGGATTCATTTGTTATTGATTCTCCAGATATTTAAAGTGTGTGTCTAGATTGTTGATTTATCTTTTTTCTCTATTCCTTATGTAAGTCTGTATTGCTGTGACTTTCCCCCTTACTACTACTTTTGCTTTGCTCCATAGGTTTGGGGAACTTTTTTGTTTCATTATCATTAGTTTTAAGGAATCTTTATATGTCTTCCTTAATTTACTCGTTGATCTAGTTGTTATTTGCAGCATGTTGTTCAGTCTCCAGATGTAAATTTCTCCAAATCTTTTTTTATGGTTAATTTTCACCTTTGTGGAATTGTGGTCCATTAAGATTTTAGCATGATTCTTATGTTTGACTTATGTCATAAAAATTAATCTAACGTGGGGAATGTTCCATATTCACTAGATAATGGGTGTAAATGTGTGTGATCACTTTTAAATTTTAACCTGATCTTATGGTATTTGGAATGTTTTCCTAAGGCTAAAACTGTAGATAGCAAAAATAATGTTGTTTAAAAGCAAATTAGGTAATGTCTTACATTTAAAAAACATATTAAACACCTCTGCTCTCACCATATTTTGGTCTTTTCAAAAAAAAATTTTCTTATTGTTGATGAAAAGCCTAGACCTTCGTTTTGTTTTCCATTTGGTTCTATAATCCCATGAGCTTTGCTATTAAAGTAAACCTAACTGGATTACTGAATTACCTGAACAAACTTTCCTCTCAACAAGGGAAAAATAGAGAATATTAGATTGGAAGGGAAATTAGTAAGCTGTCTTGGTTCATTTGGTTGGTGAGTCTCTTAAGAAAAGTCTAGAGAAAATCCAGAAAATTATCTAAACTATTTACTGACAGAAACAGGACTGGAAAGAAAATAACTTTCACTTATCATTTCAGATATGGGGTGTGTGTGTGTGTGTGTGTGTGTCTGTGTGTGTGTGTGTGTATGTGCTCACACTTTGTATATCTGTAAAACCAGAAAATAAGGCTCTCTATCTGGGACCAGAGTAATAGCCATGCACACAAGAGGTCCAAGTTTGATCCTTGACATGGTTCACCTTATGCCTCTTAGAATGATCTGTGATCAAAGAACTGGAAATATACCCTGAATAATTAAGTAATATTTCACTATATATACTTTTACTATATATTATATTTCTATTGAAATATAAAGATTTTATATTAAAGTCATAAATTCAAATGTGTGGTTCTATAGATAAAAATTCATAGTTTATCAAGTAATAGGTTTGAAATTATGAATTGAAAATCTGTGGCATATGTATTTGTTATCTTTTTTCCTCAAGAAAATACCATTTCTCCAAACTTCTTGCAGATTTTTAAATGTAGGACTTTTGCTTTAAATGTAGGACTGTTGCTAATATATCAATAGATCATCCCATTTTTATTCTTTTGGGAAGAGGGACATACCTACCAATATTCAGGGACTATTACTAGTCTGTGCTCAGGAGCAACTCCTGGTACTTAGAAGAACATATATAGGTGCTAGGGTTTTGAACTCAGGTTGACTGCATGCAAATCTTGACCCTAAGTTACCAATATTTTTCAGATAAATAATAAATATTGGGTTTGTATAAAATCTCCCAATTTTAAATACTCCTCTCAATATTTAGCATTGGTGTAAATTAATGGGCTGAACCAATAAATTGGTTTAATACAACCTCAGGCTAGGCTTTGTTTTGACACATAGAATCAAACACACTCAACTTTAACTTCCGTGTTTTAAATAAATTAAAGTATCACATTAAGAACCCCAACTGCTAAAGGGATCTCTGCTCAAATCATCATGTATTTTGACAACTTAGTAGGAGTTTTGTAATTCAAAAACCAAAATTCCAGATATTACTCAAGGAATTACTTTCTTTAAATCTTTTGGTACATCTGAGTCACAACTAGTGGTCAGGCATTTGATGTGCATAATCTGGAGAATGGTATCACATATAAAGTGTAAAATTTAAGATTACATATAGTGGGGCACTAGAGGTAAGGTGTCTGCCTTGCCAGCACTAGCCTAGGACGGACCGTGGTTCGATCCCCCCGTCCATATGGTCCCCCAAGCCAGGAGTGACTTCTGTGTGCATAGCCAGGAGTAACTTCTGAGCGTTACTGGGTGTGGCCCAAAAACAAACAAACAAAAAGATTACATATAGTATCACTAGAAACACATTTATATTTACAGCACTATACATGTGACATGAATATGTAAGGTGATTTATCTAGAAGATTCAAGGATTCATACTTAAAGCCTTACTCTTGATCCTTTTATTCCTTAGTTCTCATATTCTATTTCTAAACTGTCTCTTTGGATGATTTTTTTCTCGCAAATATGTCTGCACTAAAGTTGTTTCTTGAGTGAAAGGCTACACTTGAAAAAACTTATATAATTCACCTTTGCATCTGGCATATAGAAATTTTAAATGATATTTGAACATTGTTATGTGGGCTGCCTAATCTCTTATATCTTTTCTGTTTCTCTTTTGTCACTTTTGTTCAGTTTCAAAGTTATTGGCTAGTTCAGTGGAACTATTGAAAAAATAAAAGGTCTCTACAAAAGAATCTTTATAATTGCAACCCTACTTTGCAACTCTGAACAAATATTTCTGGCAGGAATAAGGGGGGGATATATTTTCACAGCAGGAGTGGGGTGATTTTTCTAAATAGAATAGTATGAAAGCTCTATCTAAGAAATAATGGCATTCCTGGCCTTTGTCTCTTACTCTGTGAGGAACTGGTGAGCTCTCAGAATTGTGACCAAGGTCTGTTTAATCTTCATCCCTATTTGGGAAACTGGGCTGATCTACCTGTGTAGCCTATTATTGGTTGAAGAATTTATGCAGCTGCAATACAGGCACCAGTTCACAGAGCCTACCCAGAACAGGCAAGCAAATGAGCATATTTCAACCTGACACCTTTCCATAATTCCCAAAGGTTTTGCCCTCATAAGCAGAAAATAGAATAAAAGGTCAAACCATACTTTGTTTTACTCTCTAAGAACAGGAATAATCTGACAACTAAATATGCCTTATTTTGTTTTGAAATGAGGGGATAATCACTTTGCTTTGGGGGTACAATGAATATTGATGGTCCTAAATATAGCTAAAGATTATTTACACAAATATGGCAGGTCAAGGTTTGCCAATATTACTTCACACAAAAATTTTTTTTTTTGGTTTTTGGGTCACACCCGGCAGTGCTCAGGGGTTACTCCTGGCTCCATGCTCAGAAATTGCTCCTGGCAGGCACAGGGGACCATATGGGGCACTGGGATTCGAACAGATGACCTTTTGCATGAAAGGCAAACGCCTTACCTCCATGCTATCTCCCGGGCCCCTACTTCACACAAATTAATGTAGTATAATATCTAAGAAGAATTTTTCATGTGCACCAAGTTTTAATGTGTATATATGTATATAAATTTGTATATTTCTGTGTGTACCCATGCCCATGTGTATTAAAATGTTCAAAAATACTGTTCCCATAATTCAATTTTGGAAATGGCATTTTTTTTACAGGAGAACATCATTAAAAATCTCCAAGGAGACAGAGAGATGGTATAGTAAGAGAGGCACTTGCCTTACATGCAACGGACACAGGCTCAATTCTCAGTACCTGCCAGAGTGATCCCTGAAATAAGAGTAGGAGTAGGCTCTGAGAATCGGTAGGTATGGCCAAAACAAAGAAAAAAAAGAACAATTATTAAGATTTTTAAATGATAGACTGGGCAGAAATATTAATTGATAAATTTTTGTCTTTTAATTTTACTAATGAGATAAACTGACCTTTTTCTTTTTATAAAGATCTTAGTTTATACTTTGAAGGTAATTTATTTTAAATTTATGATTTAATGAACATACATTGCATAGTTGACATAGTAAGCGTATGTTTTCAGATAAGTCAGAACAATGTTTAAGAAAAAAAGAGTATAGAAAAATAAAAAGGAAGATAAAGGGGGAGAAAAAAGAAGTACAGCCCAAGCAAATTTGCAAAAATTATATCCCCAATGAGATTATTAAATCATTGAAAGAAGGGTTAGTAAGCTTTTGTTTCTAGCTGACCATTCTGTCATTTCACTTGTTTTCAAACATGCTACAGATTGCCATCTAAATTGGTTGGTTCCTATGGGGATGACCAGCATTAAACAAATGAAATTTCATTTTTAACATTTGTGGCTTCATAGTCCAGGAATCCAAAAAGCACTATTACTGATACTAAGGCTTTTGTAGAGTGTCTACTAAGAAGCCAGGTCTCCTGGAAATAGGAGAATATGGTGGTGGTGGGTTGCTGGCACTTACTCCAAGAAAGCCCTGGTGATATGAATCCAAATACAGGAAAACCTGGAGTTTTGGTCATATTGGTGTCTCTATAGAGAGTTATAGGGGAGTGGTAAAGTAGGGCCATAAGCGAAGTGGTGATAATGGGTGATGAATGAAGCAAGCATGGCTTTAGTAGTTGTGAGCTTAACCCACTCTCTCCTCCTGAGATTGACAGCTTTCAGTTGTGTGGATGATATATTGATGACTTTTTTCACCTTGCTTCATGTCTCTTTTAAGAATAGAGTGAGTCTATGGAGCTGCCCTGGTGCAAACATGGAAACTAGGTTTGGCAAGGGTAAATTTTTTTTTTTTTTTTTTGGTTTTTGGACCACACCCGATGATGCTCAGGGGTTACTCCTGGCTATGCGTTCAGAAATCACTTCTGGCTTGCAGGACCGTATGGGGTGCTGGGGGATAGAACCGTGGTCTGTCCTATATTAGTGCGTGCAAGGAAAATGCCCTACACTTGCTCCACTGCTCTGGAACCAAGGGTAAATATTTTTTAATGTTCTTGAAAACAGTATTATGGCCATCAGACTCCAACTCATTGTTTCAATCATTTTTACTCAAAAACTTTACCATGCTATTACTTTGCTTGTTGTAGTATGCATCCTTACACTACCAAAGTATTTGTCTCTATATACTCTTCAGTTTTCACAAAATTTAAATCAGTTGAACGAAGTATCTGTCCTCCTTCACATCATCTTACTGTTTATCTCTTTACTCTCCCAATTTATTCTTCAAGGTGGAAACATACTTAGGAAAGAAAAATATTTCCAAATTAGACTTTTACACTATTTTCTATTAGATTTACAAAAATACTAACACTGCTATACTAATACTTTTTTATTGCTAAATCCTCAGTTATGTTCTGAAAGAAAAGATTTCTGCCTCTAAACACCCCCAGCCAGATGCTCATTTTCCTTCATGTTATCATTATGTTCTTATCTCAGGTCTGATGACTCACAATTTGCTATTATAATACAGATATGAATATTAATTCTTTGTACAATTCAGGTTAACTTAATTCAGGCAGCAGGTATAGCCCTTTATACTTTGCAAATTCCTTTTTCACACACATTATCTCATTTAACTGTACCAAAATTAATTAGTATGAAATGATTGACAGAAAAGAATTGAATCTTTGTTTGAAGCACAGATGTCCCTGATAAATCAGTAGACAGAAATGATTGCAAAAGAAAAATTACCATAATTATGTGAACCAGTAACAGATTGTGGATGTTGGTTGTTGCTAGCCTCTATCATGTCAAAGTTTTCATCTGACTTACCATCAGTGTATAAGCAGGGCAGCTGATCTAAGCGCACTCTCGCAAATAAAAACACTTAGTCAGTTGCAAATATAATTGGCCATCTGTTCATTTTACTCATTGTGCCATCATAAATAATAATGGACCCTAAAACTAGTTTTTTTTATCTCTCACTTCATTTAAATCCTATAGATGAATAAGATTTAGTTGTTACAGAAGCGACTATACCCTAGTGCTAGTTTAAAAAATGTCATGGTACATTCTTTTTAAATATTTTTCACTTGATTTTTTCCCATGATTTGTTTTGATTGTGCCTGATGTAATAAAAATGCTTTGGTCTCATGAGTAATTTCCATTTTATATATTCATACCATTCTAGTTATACTTGCTTGGTCATTCTGTGTTTATACAAGACCAGTCTTACAGGTAGCTGACAATAATTATATTCCAGGTGATATACTGACTTAAGAGAACCTTCTAGTTAAAAGGACCACACCCTTAATCGATCCTCTGTTGTTGCCATATTCAAATTTTTAATAAGGTTTTAACAAATGACACTGCATTTCTTTTGAGCACTGGGCTCTCACAAGTAGGAAACCTATTTTTGTCTTAAGATATCATTGCTCGGGGCCAGAGATGTGGCGCTAGAGGTAAGGTGTCTGCCTTGCAAGTGTAGCCAAGAAAGGACCGCAGTTCGATCCCCCGGTGTCCTATATGGTCCCCCCAAGCCAGTGGCAATTTCTGAGCGCTTGCCTGGAGTAAGCCATGAGCATCAAACGGGTGTGGGCCCCCCCAAAGAAAAACAAACAAAAAATAAATCATTGCTCAGCTTCAAACTTCTTGTACATCTCTCTCTCTTTTCTTCTGGAGAAATCTATTGTATTTCATGCCTGATTTGGTTCCAGAATGGATTTCTGGGATTTATGATCTTTTAACTCTACCTGGTTGAGTTATTTCCTCAGTCTGACCCTGGTGTAGCATCTTAGGCTCTCGTAGCATCTTAGTTCCTCCCCACAGGAGAGAGATTTTTAGCCATAACTCTCAGAGGAATCTTTCTTAGGCTAGTCTTAGTTCTGTTCTTTTGACCTTTCATTGTAGCTATACAAATGGAATTTAAGATACATTTTAAAGGCCCCTATTCAGGTAGGGCAGCTTCCTAGCACGTGGCCATCCTGGGTCTATTCCCAGCATCTCATATGGTCCCCAGCACCACCAAAAGTAATTTCTGATTTCAGATCTAGGAATAACCTCTGAGCATTGCTAGATGTAATCAAATATAAAAATATAAATAAATAGAGGCAGTCCTTATAATGCATAATTGACGAGTCATGTGGTAGACAAAGAGAGTTCAACTTCAGGCAAGGGCCTGATGGTACCTTGCCAGAGGAAAGAGAAAATAGAATGTCAGTATTCTCATCTTTCAATTCTTTTCATCATAAAATATTAATGGCACTAATTTGATGCTCACATACTTAAGATTGGTTTGGGGAACTCTTGGGAGCAGGGGTGGGGGGAGGACAATATTGGTGGTGGGAATGCCTCTGATTCAATATCACTATGTACCTAAAATATTACTGTGAAAGATTTGTAATCCACTTTGATCAAAATAAAAAAATAAATTTAAAAGAAAAAAAAGAAAATCATAAACTGTGGAAGGTTAAAAAATGTTCTTTTTCCATTGGACTGGAGAAATAGCATAGCAGGTAAGAAGTTTGCCTTGTATGTGACTGAGTTTGATCTCCTGTACTGATCTCCTGTCCTCTGATCTATGCCAGGAATTATTTTTGAACACAGTCAGTAATAAGCCCTGAGCACTACTGGATGTTGTCCCAAAATAAAAGTCTTATCATGGTATTATAGTATTCTAAATTAAAAATTATGAAACCAGATCATTTGTTTGGGGGTTTGTTTTTGTTATAGGTGTTGTTGAGCCATACTTAGTAGTGCTCAGGGACTATACCTAAGTATATTTCATTCTAAGTAAAGTGAGTCAGAAGGAAAAAAAATACTACAGTATCTTGCTAATGTGTAGAGCATAGAGAAATAAAGCTAAGAATTAGACAACCCCCAGTAGAAACAAGGCTTGGGACAGTTTCAACAGAACAGGGAGTTTAGGATACAAATATACAGGTAGAGAGAAAGAGAGGAGGGATATGACACTTTGATGCATATGTGGAGAGTAGTATTATTGCAAATATAAAAGAATAATATTAATTCTACCTATGAGAATGGTATTTAATTAAAATTTATCTCTTTTCTACTAGTAGACTGTATATGTATATAAATAAAATACACTTATACAGATACATGTGTAGTTATGTATATTTATATGAATTTATATAAATGTAACTCTAACATAATTAAATGCGTATTACTACTTTATTCTTTAAAAATTTTTCTTTTTGACTGGTTAATTCACAGGCAAGTAAGAAAGCCTAAAGCTATGCTGTGACACAATTGTAAAATTCTGTTAAAGGTAGGTCATTTACAAGGGAAGAAGATAGAGTAGTCTACCATGGAGCTGGGTAAGCAAAAAAAAAAAAGAAAAGAAAAGAAAAAGAGAACAGAAAAAAAGGTTGGTTTTCTCTGTATCTGCTATTATTATATTAAATACAATTACCAAATAGCTTTATGGATATGTGGTACCCTGAGTCAAGATTTTAAATTCAAATATATACATATTTCAAATATATATAGATAAGATATACATATTTAGATTTTAAATGTGCATATACACATTGATATTAATATTAATGTTTCATGTATATTTATATAATATATGCTTTTTTTCTGATTTTTGATATTTTTATTTAATCATCCTGTTTACAAAAATGTAGTTGGGTTTCAGTCATAGAATGTACACTCCTCTTCACTACTGCAACATTCCTACCACCAATGTTTCCCATTTACTTCCTCCTCCATTTTCTGCCTGTCTTGGTGACAGGCATTCTATTTCTCTCTCTCGCTATCAATGTCATGGTAGTTGTCAGTGTAGTTATTTCTATGCGCTCACCACTTTTTGTGGTAAGCTTTATATCATGGACTGGTCCTTCCAGCCTTTGTCTCTATTGTCTCTGGATATTATTCCTATGTTGTCTTTTATTTTTCTTATATGCCACAGATAAGTGACTCTATTCTGTGTCTATATCACTCCCTCTGAATCATTTCATTCTGCATAATCTATGTATAGGCAAATTTCATGACTTCATTATTCCTAACAGCTGTGTAATTTTCCATTATGTAGATGTACTATAGTTTCTTAACCACTCATCTGTTGTCAGGAAAATGGGTTGTTTCCAGATTCTGGCTATTATAAGTAGCACTTCAATGAACATAGGAATGCATAGGAACTTTTGTATTGTGTGTTTGTTTCTAGAGTATATGCCTAGACTCGCATTACTGGGTTCATATACGAGCTCAATTTCTAGTTTCCTGAGGAATATCTATATTATTTTCCAGAAATTTTGGACTAGATAGCATTCCCACCAGCAGTGACCTTTTCCCCCACATCCATGACAGCACTGATTTTCTTGCTCTTTGTGATAAACACACACTCTTTTAATACTTTGAGGGGAAGCTTTCTCAAGTAGCACTCAGGTTACTAGGTGTGCTGAGTTCACTCCTGATAATACTCAGCTGTTTGGGTGAGACATTCAATCCTAGAGAGCAAGAAAGTAGAGCTGCTCAGGATCAGTGACCATAAGGGTAGATGGGGTGGGGTGGTTACCAGAGATATGCCTTTTGGGGTATCTCTTGTGGTGATAGTAACAGGTTGCAAATTCATGTTCTGCGTTCTAAGCATTTGTCCTACTTCTGTGTCATAGTCCTACTCCAAACAGGTGGGATATTTCCTTTTCATAAATTTCAAACAAACCAGGATATTTTGGCTTTAAAATAAAGGATTCAGTTAAGCAAGTAACAGTTTTAATTTCTTTAGTAAATTGAAAAAAGCATTTAAATAATATACTCAGATTATTAAATTTATTTTCGAACCAATCCCAAGCATTTAAAATTCTCAAACTTTTTTCTTTAATGTTTCTGAAAAATAAAAACAAATTTCATAATCAAATGCCTTTCTTTCCCTTTTATTTTTATTTTTTAATATTCAAAAATTCAGCAGTATATGATTATTTATTCCAGGATGAGGTTTTTTTTTTTTTAGTAAAAACTATGTTGTCTTAAATTGTGGTTTAATAGTATCCAAATTCAACATTAATTTAATAATAAAATTGAATCATATAACTGCGACCCCTGGGCCCTGGCCCACAGGAAAACTGGAGGTCATGATAGTAATTCACGAGTCACAATGAGGACGCCGACCTGAAATGAAAAGAGGGGCTGGGAAAATAATGAGACTCAGGACGACAATCCGATCAAGAGTCCGTTTATTATGGGGGAAAGCAGATCTTATATAGTCAACGCCAAACAAAGAAAAGGGGACAAGGCATTCTTGGAACAACTGTAACTTTCCATAGGAACATCTTGTTTTTTCAAAATGAACAAGGTTGTACATCATGAGGTTGGCATTCATCAGTCATGAGGCCCACATTGTGTTTGAGCAACAAAGTACAAGATCTAATCTCCACTCAGGCCCGCAGGCCCCTATCTTTACAAGAACATCTTGGTGCTCTGAGCTCTGAGGTATGCGGTAACTCCCCTTTCTTTAGGTCCAACAGCAAAGCCCACATCTGCCAGCTGCTCAGGCTGGCAGTTCGTGTTAATTGTCACATAAGCATTTTGGCTCAGACTTTCAGAGACTCCATATTGATTTCAGTAAAAGGGGCATTTAGTTATGCCAATGCCAAACAGTCTCCAACATATAACTATGGATGATAAACCTATAAGAATATAAAACATTTTTGTACCATAGTTAAGTGAATATTGGTTTTATTGCTTTTTTTTTTGTTTTTGGGTATTTATTTTATTGGGGGTCATATCCAACAGAGCTCAGGGCATACTCCTGTCTCTACACTCAGAAATCACTCCTGGCAGGCTCGGGGATCCCATACGGGATGCCGGGTTTCGAACCACCATCCTTCAGCATCTATGGCAAATACCCTACCGCTGTGCTATCTTTCCAGCCCCAAATATTGTTTTTTTTTAAAACAACTTTCTTTCTTTTTGTAGTTTTTGTAGTAATGACCAGGTGTTGCACACACCTGGTTGCATTGCTGTATAGAAAACCACACTCTATCTGTAGTACCAATTATTTTCAATCATAGTATTGCAGGCATTGTAATATTGGAGACTAAATTACTGGTCTTTTGCTTAAAAGGCAGATTTCTCTCCTCTTCAACCCAGGACACATGAAAATTCTCTGTCAAGCCAGAGTGATAGTACAGCAGGTAAGGAGCAGACCTGGGTTCAATCCCTGGCATCCCATATGGTCTCTAAAATCCTGCAGGAGAGAGTATTGAGTGCCAGGTTTGGCCCAATACCAAAACAGAACAAAGCCAGAAAATTCTCCCTCTCCTGCCTATATGTCTGTCTTTCTCTCTTTCCCACACACAAAATATGGAATGCATATTAAAATCATATTTGGAATATTTTCCAAACTTAAATTCACAAGTACCTCTCAAGCATTTAGATGTACCTATTTTATTTAAAGTGAGAAGGAATTTAAATTTCATCTATATTCTAAAGAAGCTTAAATTTTGTTGATTTCTCTCTTATTAATCTTACATTGATCTTCACATTTAGTCTTTTAAAATATGGAATGACCTAATGGATTGCTTGCTGGACATGAATTCTTGGGTTCTGGCAATTTTAAGGCAATCACAAAGCAAAAAAATAGTATAATCTGAAACTTATTTCTATTTACCAATTTCTGTATTCTTTACCCTAACAAATTCTATGAAAAATAGGGGAAAACTGAAAAATATATGACAGATCAATTTTTCAATTTTATACTTTTGAGAACTTTCTTCCATATCTTGCATTCTTAATATGCAATATTCTTTGATGAAGTGAGATACTCATTAAATTTTCTCTAATGTCTTTAAATTAATGTTCTTATAACTTCCAAGTTCACATATTAAAGGCAAATTCCAGACTTTCCTCTTTATCCCAGGCATCCATTTTTCATTATGTTATTTGTACTCATTTTATTTTTTAATCTAAAATAAGAATGACTGAGAAGCAAGTAAGTTTGTTTGAATGACAATCAACTCACACTGAAAAACAGAAAACAAAATATCTAAAGTTTAATAGAATTCCCCCATATAAACATTTTAAAGAATGACTCAAGCACTTTAAATCTCTGTATCCTTAAGAAGGAAATTAATCTGTTAAATTTAACTCAATCAAGTACCCTTTATTGATGATCTGGTAAATATCTGGATAGAGATTTTAATTTATTTAAAAAATTTCAGGACCATCACTTGGGATTATAAAGGAGAAAGACACTAGAACTGCAATTAAAAATATTTTTCATATTTTTCTAGGCAGACATATAAAGGCAGCAGTTATCTGGATATTTTGATGGAATGGTAAGTGAAAGTATAATAAAGGGGCAATATTTCTGACCTACAGTCACCAGAGCCCTATCTTCTAAGCATACATACATAGAGCAGTGTTGATAACCTTGCATGTTTGTTGTGACAATGGTCCAAATACAAGGTGGTTTTGCCAGAGTTTAGAAGTATCTTGCAAACTGTTTGAAAAGGAGTATCAAAACTATACATTTTGACACTATTTGACACCATTTGAACGCAAAGTTAATGGAGTGCATTTCTAGGCCACACACCTGCGAATAAAATTCTTTTGCTCTGAATACTACCATTCTCTGATCAATTGCTCCTAATTTCCTAATGTCATACCTTAAAAATACTTCTGTGACTTTGGATCAAAATTTAGTAATTTCTTATTGGTATCAAGAGAACTAACTCATAGACATGATGAAAATCAGAAAAGTCACACTAGGCATATACACTAAATGTTTTAAATTACTGCCTTCAACTTTTAATATTTTATTTATGCTTTACAGAATTAGTTATATATTGATACATTTGCATATATAAACATATAATATAAAGTTGCAATGTTATCTTTACATAGAAAATTATTTAGTGACCATTAAAATCCAAGTGAGTTTTTCCCTCATTACAGATTATTAACAGCATGTGGAATATTTTATATTTATAGCTGAAAACTGACTATTGCTTTCAATGCTCAGTATTTTTCAGCTTTGTTGTGAAAATAAACATGTCTCAAAGAAAAATAAAATCAATATCACAGCAAGAGAAATTAGAGTGTTATTAGTATATTAATTGAATACCAGATGGAAGAGAAAAACAAACAATAGTCTTCCAACCTCCACAAGAAACATTTTATAAATATTTATTAGAAATTTACAAGTATCATAAAATCATCTGATATATCAATAGATGCAGATAATACATTCCAATATTCAACACCAGTTTATCACAAAAATTTTCATTAAAAGGAGATAGACGGAACAAAAAAATTTCAAGTAGTATGTGGTACTGAGGTTTATGAGTAATACATTTTCAGTTATATTTTGCTTGTTAGTACATTAAAATAGTCTATATATTAAATACCAGTAGGGATGAAATCAGGAAGTTGTAGAGAAACCTACCAGCAATATAACTAATGGCTTATATAGATCACAAAATAGAAATGAAGCTTTGATGTTATATGTTAGTTCAATTATCAAGTATATGAGTGAATCACTCATGTATTTCTTGCAATTTTCAATATCCACAGTATTGTTAACCAAAGAGCGAAAATGTTGTCAGCATTGTTCCAGTTCCAATCAATAATCAGTGAGTTTGCTTTCACTGATATGTTGCACCTTCTCATTATTACTGTGAGCTTTGTTTAAAGTGACATAATGTCTCTCAAGTGACATGTTACTATTCCCATACTAACTTTCTGTTTATATACTGACTGACCGCCATTCCTAGTTGAAGCTTTTAAGTGACAGAATGTCCAGATTTTTGTAATAATTTTAAATAGTGGTTTAATCAGCTGGTACTTGAAAATGTGTCCAAACATATAAAAGCCTATTTTGATCTTTTTGATGGATAATAATTAATTGCTGGTCTTTTCACATGTTTCATTTTAAAATATACAACTAGTTCTGCATAATAAAAACAATTTCTGATTCTTGTATGTTCCCATAGTTTCTTATTTATATTAAAATGGGAAAATTTCAAGGAAGATGTAATACGTACTCTTTGTTTAAATATTCTTCAACTTTACTTGAATTAATACTGTTTATTGGATATGGTTGGGCATATACAAACCTTTTCTGCCCTGATGGAATTCCTTTCCAAGAAAGAAGGTAGTCACTTTTTACCAGCAATGTGATATAAAAAGGTAACTTACCATATTAGACATAGAAGATGTGCTATAGGCTATCAGTATTGGGACATTACACTCTACTTGGGAAGGTCAGGAGTAAACCTGAAGGAAAATTACAATAGAGATGAAGGTCAGAAGGACCAGTCATGATATGAAGCTTACAAAAAAAAGTGGTGAGCACAGTTAGAAAAACAATTGTACTAACAGCTACTGTTAAATTGATAGTGTGAATGAGAAATAGAATACCTGTCACAAAGAGTGGTAGGGGTAGGGCAGTGCTTCACAAATATTTGGGCATGCCCCCCCAATTGGGGCACAAGGTTCTGTTTGACCTAGGCAAACACTGTCACAACAAGCTAAGCCCCTTGTTTATGTCTCTGTATGTCTCTGGAGTTGAGAGTTGCTGTGTCTTGCTTGCTTCAAACCCAGCTTGGAAAAACTATGCATTGTAAAACGTGTAGCCATTAATCCAGACATCACCTCTGATTAAAATAATCAGCTCAAATTATTTTAAATATTTTTGTTTTGCAGGTTAAAGTTTTTTAAATAAATAAATTTACAGTCAAGAGGGGGTGGAGCTCGAAAAATGTTTTCTTCTTCCTAGGGGTCATGACAGAAAATAATTGAGACACACTGGGGTAGGGGAAAGGGAAATGGAAAGTATTGGTGGTTGAAGGTTGCACTAGTGAAGGGTGGTGTATATTTGATGACTGAAACCCAACTCCGAACATTTTTGTAACCATAGTGCTTAAATAAGGAAATTATTTTTTTAAAAAAGAAAGAAAAATCTTTCAAAATAGAAAAACAAGTGAGTAAATCTCAGTATAGTGTATCTTCCTTCTGGTTTTGCTTTCCATGGAACTTCTTGGTAGCAGGTAGGGAGTGATCCGCAGCTAGAAACAGTGTCTAATATCCCTCTCTGAGTGAAACATACACCATGGATAGAGATTGGGTCTCAAACTCAATTCACCTGGGGGCCGCAGGAGGCAAAGTCCTGGTGATCCTTGAGTGCAATGTCAGTAGTAAGCCTTGAACATTGAGGGGTGTGACCCAAACAACTAAAACAAAACAAAACAAAAAAAGATTCCTCTAGGTCAGGGCCACAAAATGTTGTACGGAGGGCAGTTTGCAGAGTGTTCTAACTGCAGCCTGGTTATGAACTTGGAGGTGAAGGATCAAGGCAGGGGCTAGGAAGAAATAGATTCTGAATACAATCTAAGATGTACTTTCCAACATGTACAACTGACAGCCTATGGAATTTCGTAGTCACCAAGTAGGAATCAGAATTGAGATCACTGAATTCTGGAACAGGGCATAGAAAAATCTAGTTGCTCATGGAGTCACTCTTGGAAATGCTCTGGTGCCAGGCATTAAACCCAGGTGGGTCACATGTACTAGACTTTTACTCTATAGCCTCAACCCCTATTAAAAACTTTTTATTACTAGTTTAGCTAATTAGACAGTTCAAGTAGGTCTAAGATGGTATGTAAAGCATCTTAACGTTGGAGAAAAAAATCAGTATCCTACTGCAGATTAATTATATTTTCCTCTTCAGCAGTGTTTTAATGAAGCTTCCTACAATAAATTCATAGTCTTAAGATTAGAAATCAAAGCTAGAACAATCTCTACAAAATGCTTAATATTAAATATAAGAAAATATACTTATATCAAAACCCATCTTTATTTAAAACTTTTTATCGGGCCAGTTGGGGTCACACCTGGCTGTACTTAGAACATACTCCTGGCTCTATACTTAGTGATCACTCCTGGTAGCACTCAGGAAGACCATCTGTGATATCAGAGACCAGACTCAGGTTGAGTGCATACAAGGCAAGCACTTTACCTAATATACTTACTATCTGACCCAGAGTCGACTTTTATAATAATTCATAAGTTATAAAGTAATATATCTTTATGACATATATTGTAAGTGTATTCATAAATATTCTAAATCCTCTCTTAATCTAACATCAAAAAGGACTAATGGGTAATTTTTTCATTTTTAATTTACTTGCATTCACAGATCTGTAAGGTTTTTTTTTTTTTTATGGAACACTTCACGAATTTGCTTGTCATCCTTGCACAGGGGCCGTGCTAATCTCTGTATCATTCCAATTTTAGTATATGTGCTGCCAAAGTGAGCACTGAAAGATTTTTCTGAAAAAATTCTTTGCCAGATCTATATTGGCATTCGGATTTGAATTGAATTTTACGTTTTGTTAATTAGCTTACTCAGATATTTGAGGATTATCATTAACTCTTCATACTTAATGGAATATTCTGTCATTCTAGTTCTTTTTACAGTGTTTTCTCTTTGTCTTCTCAGCTTTAAATAGTAGACTCATTTGTGTGCCAAAGATTATAAATATTCCTGGGAAGAATTTGGTATTTTATTTTCCTGGAGTATATATTTTATTTTAATAACTAAATGGCTACAAAAGGATAAGCTAATTTATTTAAACCAATTTATATTAAAACAAATGTGCAATGTTATGTAAATTATATACACTCAAAATGAGTAACACAAGAAGACTTCAAATAGCTGTTTAAACTGACTACTATCTGAATTTCATTCCACACCTCTTCTTGAGCTTTTTATATTTTCTAAAGATAGCTTTATTGGTTTTTATGTTGATCATTTTATAGTAATAATGTTGATCACTCTATGTTCTGGGTTTAACAGACTTCAAGAAGATATGATAACAGAATAATATATCAAAAATAAATACAAGCATATTTGCATATTTGATCAGCTAATAGTTGACAGGTGAGTCAAGAATACTCAGTGCAAAAAAAAAATGTCTCTACACTAAATGGAACTGAAAATCTGAAGTTCAAAAGTAAAAGTGAGGGGTCCGGGAGATAGCATGGAGGTAAGGCGTTTGCCTTTCATGCAAAATGTCATCGGTTCGAATCCCGGTGCCCCATATGGTCCCCCGTGCCTGCCAGGAGCAATTTCTGAGCATGGAGCCAGGAGTAACCCCTGAGCACTGCCGGGTGTGACCCAAAAACCAAAAAAAAAAAAAAAAAAAAGTAAAAGTGAAAGATTATTCCTCTTTCTAGCATCTCTCACAAATGGATTAAATTTTAAACATTAGATCTGAAGCCATAGATTTCTTTTTTTTTTTTTCTGAAGCCAGAGATTTCGAAAAGAAAGCACACATAAAAAGTTTTTTGAAATAGGTTCAGGCAATGATATTTTTTAATATGATTTTTAAGGCAGAAGCTATTGAATACAAAATGAACAAGTGGGTTTATAGAAAACAAAAATAAACCCTATAAGCAAAAACAAACTCTATTATCCTAAACAAAGGCTTTCTCAAACTTCCTTTTTCTTATCACTAAGCTCTTTGACTTTTTTAAGTCTACCTGGATCTCATTCAACCCTACCCGTTCTGATTGGATAATAAAGAGGTTTCAATTTGGCTTGGCACATGGAGAAAAACCATGAGGTGAGAAGCCGCTGACTCCATCATTCTCTCCTGATGAATTAGTTTATTAATTCTTTGTGGCTACCCTGCATCAGACCCATTCACCTGAAATTAGAAATATGGTGTGTGGGGTGATTTCATATCCAGTGACGGTAAAGGTGTGGAGAAGAAAGGAACTTAAGTATAATGATTTGATAGGAATTTGATAGAAATGAATGGATGTCACTGTGAAAATAGTAGGAAGGAATTTTTTTAATCTTTATTTTATGGTTAAGGTTTTGGGTTACGGTTAGGTTACGGTTGAATTAGGGTTACTTTTAGGATTATTTTAGATGTAGGATTAGAGTTAAGGTTTATTATTAGTGTTAGGAAGGATTGTCAAACACTAAAACATAGAACTACCATAATCCAGCAACTGAACTTTGGGATATATACATGAACTTAATCAGTTAGAAAGGAATATATTTTATTTCTAAATTATTTATAATATCCTAGATGTGAAAGCAAACTGTGTTCATCAGAAGATGCATGGTTTAAAAACCATCTTACACATGCACACATACAGACATCTACACATGCTCAAACAAAACACTTGAAGTTAGTTGCCTCTGGATCTCCAATGTACCACTGAGGAGCACCTATGAAGAAAATAAAGGGAAAATGTAGGAAATTCCTTCATTTGTAACAACATGGATCCCTCTTTGAGGGCATTACACTAAATAAAATGTCTTTCAAAGTCAGGCAAATTTTGCATGATCTAAAATGATCAAATTCATAGAAGAGATTAGATTTGT
>PVKC010009783.1:0-26526 GCA_004027635.1 Crocidura indochinensis | reverse complement strand
TGCTTGGAGAGTGCATTTTCCTCCTTGAATATGCTTGTAGTCTCAATGTCCTGGAGTGTTTTGCCTACGTGTTGTTCTATGTATTTTATGGTTTCAGGTCTGATATCAAGGTCTTTCATCCATTTGGATTTCATCTTCGTACATGATGTTAGCTGGGGGTCTAAGTTCAACTTTTTGCAAGTGGCTCGCCAGTTGTGCCTTAATTAACCACTGAATCAACCTTAAAAAGACACAGGAAAGGGTGCTGAATTTCTTTTTTGAAGGAAATATCTGTTTAGTTCTTACCATTTTGGGATGGGGCTAGATATGTTTTCTTGCTAAAATCTACCAGTACCTTATATGTATCTTATATAGTTCTACATAAATAGTTTCTTCCATTCTGTGGGTAGTCTTTATATGCTAGTCAACATTTCCTTGATGTGCAGAAGTTTTTATATTGTCCCATTTGTTTATCTTTGCTTACATTTGCTTGGCCATTGGTGTTTCATCTTTGAAGATGCTTTTAGCTTCAATGTCATGGAATGTTCTGCCTGTGCTTTCCTGAAATATTTACCTTATCTTTTCAGATCTGATATTAAGTTCTTTAATAAATTTTGATTTGACTTTGTGCAAGGCTTTAAAGAGAGGTTTAAGTTCACTATTTTGTATATAGTTTAACAATTTTCCCAACACCACTTGTTGAAGAGGCTTCCCATGTTTCACTTCATATATTTTTGCTCCTTTACCAAAGATTAATTGATGACATACCTAAGAGTCAGTCTCAGTATATTCAAGTTATTTCATGGATATGAGGCTCTGTCTTTATTCGATTACAATACTGTTTTAATATCTACTGGTATATAGTAGTATACTGGTATATAGTTTGAAGTTGGACTAAGATGATGCCTCTTATCATTTCCCCTCCCCACCAGAGATTGCTTTAGCTATTTATGAAGGATTTTGTTTTATATGAATTTCAGAAGCATTTGATTTATTTCTTTGAAAAATAGCCTGGATATCCTTATAGTGATTGTATTAAATCAGTACAATGTGTTAGAAAGTATTGACATTTTAATGTTAATCCTTCCAGTCCACAAGAAGATTATATGATCCCATTTCCTTGATTTCTCTTTTCTTTCTTGAAGCAGTTTTGTTGTTTTCTTTGTCTAGGTCTTTTACCTTTTCAGTTGATTCTAAGGTACTTTGATTTTCTGAAGCACAATTGTGAATTGGATTGCTTCTTGAACATTTATTTTTGTTTTCTTTATTTCAATTATTTGTATATTGTAAAGCCATGAATTTTTACACATTAACTTTGTAGCCTGCCATTTTACTACACAGATCTATTGTTTCTTAAATGTCTTTGGTAGAGTCCAGGATATTTTAATTATAGTATAATGTCATCTGCAAACAGCGAGAGTGTGTCTTCATCTGCTTCTCTCTGGATGCACTTGATATCTTTTTCTAGACTAATTGCTATGGAAATTACTTTAATACTATATTGAATGAAAGTGGCATGAGTGGACAACCTTGTCTTTGCCAAATGATAGAGGAAGCATAGTTTTCCCCCATTAGTATAATGTTTGTGTTGGCTTGTAGATGGCTTTAATTATATTGAGGAAAGTTCTTTCAGTTTCTTTCTTGAGAGTTTTTTAACATTAAGATTGGGTGCTGGATCCTGTGAAATGTTGTCTCTGCATCTATTGTTATGATAATATGATTTATATTATGTTTTCTTTTATTGACGTGGTGTATTATATTGACTGATTTATATTTGACCATCCTTGCCTTTCTGGGATGAATCCTACTTGGTCACGGTGTCTAACTTTCTTGGTAATTTGTTGAATTCTGTTTGCTAGTGTTTTGTTGAAGATCTTTGCATATGTGTTCATCAACAATATTGACCTCTAACACACTCTCTCTCTCTCTCTCTCTCTCTCTCTGCAATGTCTTTGTCTTATGGGATCAGGTGATGTTAGCTTTATAGAAACACTTTGGGAATATATTTGTTTCTTCAATTTCCTGGAAAACCTTGAAAAGAATTGGTAGTAGGTCCTCTAAGGTTTGAAAGAATTCACTAGTGAATTCATCTGGACCTTTGCTTTTAGTTTTGAGAAGTCTTTTGATTACTATTTTGATATAGTAATATAGTGATAGGTGTGTTCAGGTATTTCAGATCATCTTTTCTTTTTGATAATTTTTTTTTACCTTGGGAGTTATAGGACTCTTAAGAATTTATTCATTTCTTCTAGATACTCATGTTTTGTGGCATAAGGTTTTCAAAATATTTTCTTATTACTCTTTAAATTTCTGTTGTATCTCTAGTGATATCCCTCCTTTAATTTTTTTTTGGAGGGTCACACCTGGCAACGCTCAGAGGTTACTAATGGCTCTATGCTCAGAAATCGCTCCTGGCAGGCTCGGGGGACCATATGAGATGCTGGGATTCGAACCACTGTCCTTCTGCATGCAAGGCAAATGCCTTACCTCCATGCTATCTCTCTGGCCCCTCCTCCTTTTTTTTTTTTTTTTTTTTTTTGGTTTTTGGGTCACACCCGGCAGTGCTCAGGGGTTACTCCTGGCTCCATGCTCAGAAATTGCTCCTGGCAGGCACGGGGGACCATATGGGGCACCGGGATTTGAACCGATGACCTTTTGCATGAAAGGCAAATGCCTTACCTCCATGCTACCTCCCCTCCTTTCATTTTTGCTTCAGTTTGTTAAGGTTCTTTTTCTCCTTGTGAGTTTTGCTGATTCATTAATCTTGTTTTTTTAAAATATATACCAATACTTGCTTTTATTGATCCTTCCCATTGCCTTTTGCATGTCCAGTTCATTAATTTACACTCTAAGTTTTATAATTTCCTTCTTCTTTCCTGATTTCGACTCTTATTACCAGTCTTGTTATACCCCACAAAAACTGATAATTTGCGTCTTTTTTTGAAATTTTTCCAGGAATCTTTTTATTTTCCCTCTGACCCACTGGTTATTGAGTAGTAACCTGTTTAATTTTCAGGTGTTAAAGTTATGTCTCCATTTTTGTTTGTAATTCACTTCTATTTTCAGTGCATAATAGTCTGTGAAGATAATTATTACAATTTCTATCCTCTTGATTGATTTTATAGATGTGTTTTGTGGCCTAGCATGTGGCCTGTCTAGGGAATGTCCCATGTGCGTTAGGGAAGAATATGCATTCAGCTTTCTGGGGATGAAAACTTTTATATTGATATATATGTATATGTGTGTATATATGTACATAAACATATATACATACATATGTCAATATCTACTAGCCCTCTAATTTCTTCTTTCATAACTAATATATTCATGCTGACTTTTATCCTCTTTGATCTGTTGAGGTGATAGAGCAGTTTTGAAGTCTCCCAACTAGTTCTGTGTTGTTATTGATGTCTTTCTTCAAGTACATGAGCAGTTATTTTAAGTCTTGTGTTGACCCTTAATTGGGTGCATATATGGTTAGGTATGTGATTTCTTCCTGATGTATATTTCCCTGATTATTAGGAAATGACCCTCCGTTATAATCATTTTAAGCCTGAAGCCTATGTTGGTTGATATTAGTATGGCTACCTCAGCCTTTTTAAGGGAGTTAATTTGCTTGTCTTTCAACCTTTGACTTTGATTCAGTGTCTGCTCTGACTACTCAAATGTATTTCTTGCATACAGCAAAATTAAATTGGATTTAATTTTCTTATCTATTTTGCCACTCAATGTCTCTTAATTTGGTACATTTAGTTCTTTGATATTGCATTTTTTGTAATGAATTTTGTGTCACCTTTTGTATATGTTTTATGGGTCTGTATTACCTTATATGATATCTTTAAAATCTTTTAAAGTTACTTGTTAATCTGTAAAGTTCCTGAGATATTGTGTATTCATAAAACTGTGTATCCTTCAAGTCTGCATGGGTGACGTATTCTTGTGAGACATTCATTTCATTGGATTTTTTTTTTTTTTTGGTTTTTGGGCCACACCTGGTGATGCTCAGGGATTACTCCTGGCTCTGCATCCAGAATTTACTCTTGGTAGGCTTGGAGGACCATACAGGAAGCCAGAAATCAAACCCAGGTCTTTCCAGGTTGGTGGTGTACAAGACAAATGCCCTATCGCTGTGTTATCACTCTGGTCCCTTTGGATTTTTTTTTTAGAATATATAACGGCAAATCTTACACAGTGAAATTAAAGGTAGTCAATGGCAAATCTTGCACAGTGATACTTAAGGTACATGGTGACAATAAATGATGGCCTTACCACCAGTGTTATCGTCCCTTCATCCCTATCCCAAGCATAGATTCCTTATCACCTTCCTTTATGCCCCAGAATGCTAGTGCATCTAAAAGCATATATGTTAACCCTAATGTAAACCTTTTTTTTTCCAGTTCCAGATATTTTTACTAGTGATTTGTTAAAGGTTTGGAGTCAAGGGAGCACTATAAAAACAATATTAATGTGGCAATTATCGTTTGCATGGGCCCACCAAAGTATGGAGATCATGGAAAGGAAAAATTTTTGCCAAAGTACAAGGAGACCCTAACCCTGGAGTTTCCTGACATAAGACCGTTTCTAGGCTCCAGGCAAACTAGTTTGTTTAATCCCGGTCAGTAGTGCCCACACAGTTATATTTTTCACAGTCTCTGTTGTTGATCTCACATTTCTGTATAGAAGGTCCTGGCATCTGTATATCCTACAATGAAGTCAGGATGGTGCGGAGTGGCATCTAATTTCAACTTGTAATTAACAGGCAATACAGAAAGCCCTGTCTAGTACACAGGTCGTTATTGTTGTTTAAGTCTTCTCAGTATTAAGGGAAGACTCCTTTAAGTAAATCGATGTCAAAGCAGCAGTAGGGTCTTCCCTGGCAGAAGATTGCTTCCAGGTGATGTCAAAAACAATGTTGGATGTTTCATAGATGGCTTCCCTGGTTCAGGGGTAACTGGAAAATGCCCAAACCTCTGAGGCCTGTGCCGGGTTATCAGGTCAATGTTCAGGGTTTGTAAGGCTCCATTGCACCACAAGATTTATGTGTTCCTATCTCTATTAGATAAGAACTTATTTGTATGTATAGTATTTTCCATTTTAATGTGCCCATGCATACAAGGAATAATGCCACCTGGTGTTATCAGAGCATAAGGGGACCGCAAGAACAAGTCCAACCGTCCCGTGAACTGGTTCAAACATAAGAGTTAAACTGAGGAACTCTATCACCAAAATCCTTATTGAACAATTCACGAGATTGGTGCCTATGGGGATGCTAGAACAAGTTCAACAATCCAATTGACTTGGTTCTTATATAAACGTTAAATGGAGGGAGACTTCTACAAACTTCCTTATTTGACAAATAAGAGGGAAGGAACAATAGAGAGGGACTCTTTCACCAAAATACCTTATCAAACAGTTCACATACTAACTTCCTTATTTAACAAATAACAAAGGGATAAAAAGTGGGGAAAATAAACAATCTAAATTGAGAAAATGAACTCAATAGTCACCGTTTATGGAAACTAATCAGAAACCTAGTATAACTTAGTATAACTGTACAAACACAGTTACACAGTGGAGAAAGGAAGAGGCCAAGAAACCGCTAAGAGTGAACATGTAGAAAAAAGTATTGGCCTCTTCCTACCCTGAGAGTCCATCCTCTCATTTTTATTTTGAATATATATGGTACCCCCATGCAAAATCGTCTCCTCCCAGACTGAGAGTCCATCCTCCCATTTTTATTTTTAATATATATGATATTGTCCCCACGCGGTTTTCAAAATGGAGACCAATGGGGAAAAAATACCAGTGTGTGTCAACACACACCAGTGCTGCTTTGGCTCGCCCTCCACCCCATGCGTCCTCCCCCCCCCCTTAATATAGGTAGACAAAGGCAGAAAGACAGAGGACCATGATAGAGTCCACATGGGCCAGCAACCAGGGAAAACCTGGAATAAAGGGGAGAATTGGGGAACGGCGGGGGTCTGCCAAGCCCCCCAGCACCCCCCAAGCTAGGGAGAGTGCCATTCAGCATGGGGTGTCCCCTAACCCCACTACCTGGGCAAAGCTGACCTCTAGGATCAAGGCACAGGAAGCCAGTTATCTGCACTCTGGCCCCTTTATTGAGTTTTTTCCACTATATCTCACCACTTCTTTTGGATCTGGAGAATTGCTTGTGATAAGTTTGCCATAAAACTGAGAGTCTGGGGTTGGAGTGGTGGTGCAACTGGTAGGGTGTTTGCCTTGCACATGCTAACCTAGGATAGACTATGGTTCAATCCCTTGGAACATCATATGGTCCCTCAAGTCCATAGCCAGGAGTAACTCCCTAGTATCACCAGGTGTGCCCCCCCAAAAAACCCTTAAATATGTTTCTTTTGTATACAATTTTTTTCTTTGATTTTGCTGCTTTCAGTATTATATATTTGTGGTTTTAACATTGCTCTGGGTTGTACCTTGGGGTGCTTTTATTTGGATCTATTTTAGGTGGTGCTCTTTGGGCATCCAAGGTGTGTGTTTATGTACTCTTCAGCTCTGGGAACTCAGCAATGATATCTCTGAGTATTGATTCTTTTTTTTTTGGTTTTTTTTTGGGCCACACCCAGTGACGCTCAGGGGTTACTCCTGGCTATGCGCTCAGAAGTTGCTCCTGGCAGGCACGGGGGACCATATGGGAACCGGGGGATCGAGCCGCGGTCCGGTCCGTCCTAAGGCAGGCACCTTACCTCCAGCGCCACCGCCCGGCCCAGATTCTTTATAGGTTTTTTATACCTTGCTCTTTGACACCCCAATGATTCTTATCTTGTTTATGTTGAATTTATTCTGAAAGTCTGTTGTTATCTGCTCACTTGTTTTGAGGATTTTCCCCATATTCTATTTAAAACTCAAAACTCAATTTGAGCTGTTGTATATAGTGTTATGTAGCTCCCCTTCCAACACACAGATTCTGTCCTCAGCAACTGTTACTTTGCTTGGTGAGTCCTTCCAGTGAGTTTTTCATTTCGCCTACCAAGCTCTTCAATCCTACTATTTCTGTTTGAAGTTTTCTCATTTCTACTCATAGCTTCCTTATTCTCATTTGCATTATGTTTGATTCATTCCATGGTTTCTTTAAGATTTTTTTTTTTTTTTGGTTTTTGGTTTTTGGGCCACACCCGGCGGTGCTCAGGGGTTACTCCTGGCTGTCTGCTCAGAAATAGCTCCTGGCAGGCACGGGGGACCATATGGGATACCGGGATTCGAACCAATCACTTTTGGTCCTGGATCAGCAGCTTTGCAAGGCAAACGCCGCTGTGCTATCTCTCCGGGCCCTCTTTGAGATCTTGAACATTTCCTCAACATTTCTTTTATAGTTCTCTTCAGAATCGATCTGCCATATGACCCAGCAATCCTGCTTTTTGGGGGGTTTGGGTGTCTATCCCCAGATAGAAAAACACTCATCTAAAAGGATATATACACTTATTTATTGCTGCACTCAATACAGTGGTGTATCTTTAAAAATAATCGTAAAGGGCTGAGTGTGTGGGTCAATGGAAGAAATTGTATTTTGAATGAAGCCCTAGGCAATTACAAAAACAAACTGGAAGTTCAGTTATCAGACACCATAAATTTGTGGTGACAAGATTGTGTTATGGTAAATATTTCACATTTAACTTTTGGATTTTTTTTGTGTGTAAAAGCTTTTAAATTTTATGTAGTTTTGTTTTTATTTCAAGATGATACTGTTTGATTATAGTGCCTTTGTAGTATATCTAAAGGTCAACAAGATGCCTTGCTTTTATTTTGGGGGGTTCAATGCACATTTTATAATTATTCTGTTTCCTTGAAAAATGACATTGAAATTTTTTTTGGTTTGTTTTTTGGGGCCACACCTGGTGGTGTGTGCCTCAGAAATATCTCCTGGCTTGGGGGACCATATGGGATGCCAGATTCGAACCACCTTCTGTCCTGGGTCAGCTGCATGCAAAGCAAATGCCCTATCACTGTGCTATTTATTGCTCCTGTCCAACACTGATTTTTTTTTTTTTTGGTTTTTGGGTCACACCCAGCAACGCTCAGGGGTTACTTCTGGCTCTATGCTCAGAAATTGCTACTGGCAGGTTCAGGGTACCAGATAGGATGCCGGGATTTGAGCCACTGTTCTCTATCTCCATGCTATCTCTCCAGCTTTCCGACATCAAATTTTTTGATAGGAATTACATTGAATATTGCTTTAAGTAATCTGGCCATTTTAACAAGCCCTATTATTAAAAAAACAACAGCAATACTATTCTTGTGGAGATTATCATCTAAGGGATGGCACCTGGATCTCATCCAGCAATACATAGGCCACTAAGGGTATGTGGTAATGGGAATCAAACCCATTCTGCTCACTGACGCATGTGCTCTACCATTAGAGTTACACACTATACCAATAATATTCGTTCAATCCATAATTATGGTGTATATTTTCTTAATTTTTTAGTCATTATTTATGGTATTTGGATTTTTTACCTCCTTTGTGAGTTTTACTTCCAGGTATTTTATTATTTTTGATGTAATAATGTGTAAATTGGTTTTGCTTTTTCTCTTTCATTTAATTTATGTTTGTGTGTATATATGTAGCAGAATTTTTGCATATTTATTTTTTATCTTGAAACTTCATTACTTCTATTAGCTTTTTCGTGAAGACCTTAGGCTTTTCTACATATATTGTGTCAGTTTTACTTTCCAATTTCCAGTTTACTAGACTATAGTGATAACTTTACTTTTCAATTTAAACTTTAAAAAAAAATTGGGGCCACACCCTACTGTGCTCAGGGCTTACTCCTGGCTCTGCCCTCAGAATTACTCTTGGCAGTCTTTGGGGACCATATGGGATTTTGGGGATCGAACATGGGTCAGTTTCGTGCAAGGCAAACTACTTGCTCATCAAATTTTATTCCAAACCCAACCTATTTTTTAAATTATTTTATAATGTAAAATATAAAAATATGAAATGTTATTAAATATGTCATATTATTTATTAAATATTTGATATTAATAGCATTTAATATTTTAGGCTTAATAACACATCAAACTACAATGAGATGTATCTTCATAACTCTTGAAAGTGACTTAATCAGAAATGTGTTGCTAAAGATGTGGAAAAAAAGTAGCTCTCATATGTTATTGTGGGAGAAAATATAAAGTGATGCAGCCTCTATGAAAAATGATATGGTATTTTTTAATTTTGGGGTTGAGTTTGGGTCACACCTGGCAGCACTCCGGAGTTACTCCTGGATCTATGCTCAGAAATCACTCCTGGCAGCTCGGGAGACCATATGTGATGCCGGGATTCAAACCACCATCCTTCTGCATGCAAGGCAAACTTTGCCTTACCTCCATGCTATCTCTCTGGCCTCATGGTATTTTTTTTTAAAACTAAAAATAGTAGTATATGATCCATAATGACTCCTAGAATTTATTCACAGACTATAAATAAACACTAATTCAAAATATACTTTAGGGGCCCGGGAGATAGCATGGAGGTAAGGCGTTTACCTTTCATGCAAAAGGTCATCAGTTCAAATCCCAGTACCCCATATGGTCCCCCGTGCCTGCCAGGAGCAATTTCTGAGCATGGATCCAGGAGTAACCCCTGAGCACTGCCGGGTGTGACACCCCCCCAAAAAAAAACAAAACAAAACAAAAACAAAAAAATATATACTGTAACCCCTATAGCAGCACTATTTACAATAGTCAAGACAGATGATAGGGGCCCGGAGAGATAGCACAGTGGCGTTTGCCTTGCAAGCAGCCGATCCAGGACCAAAGGTTCTAATCCTGGTGTCCCATATGGTCCCCCGTGTGTGCCAGGAGCTATTTCTGAGCAGACAGCCAGGAGTAACACCTGAGCACTGCCAGATGTGGCCCAAAAACCAAAAAAAAAAAGAAAAAAAGACAGATGATGGTATAAAAATCATGAAATATGGGGCTGGAGAGATAGCATGGAGGTAAGGTATTTGCCTTTCATGCAGAAGGTCATCGGTTCGAATCCCGGTGTCCCATATGGTCCCCCGTGCTTGCCAGGAGCAATTTCTGAGCATGGAGCCAGGAATAACCCCTGAGCACTGCCGGGTGTGACCCAAAAACAAAACAAAAAAATCATGAAATATAACTTATTATTAGTTATATATTTTAAAAAAATTTAGTAGATTCAAAGGAATACTACTCAGCTATTAAATGTGGCCATTCTTTTTTTGAGACCACATGAATATAATATGAGGTGACAGCTAAGTGAAATAAGTCAGAATGTGAAAGACAAATAATGATGGCTTTGCTCATACATGGAATACAAAGAACCAACTAAGGTACAACAAAAGTAAACTGTGGAAACATGTTTAACAAGGGGATAGTAGGGTTGAGGGAGTTGAAGGACAAGTAGATAGAATCGATCAATTTGATAGTGTTAATGAAGATCAGAATTTTGTTGTGCGTAATCCTGAAAAATATATGTTATCTTAAAATACAATGATACTAATTAAGTAAGTAATACTACCAATTAAGGCACTCTTTCTTTAAATAGGAGAATGTGCCCATCATCTACCACCTGTGAAAGCCCCTATTCAGACAAAAAAGAAAACAAGGCATTGTTTTCTTTGTGGAAAGAAAACTGGACTAGCTACCAGCTACGAATGCAGGTAGGTTGACCAGCTGGAAAAGCTAAGAGGCTTTCTTTGTGGCTTGCCATCTTGTGGAATGCACATTATAAAATGTCCTTTAAATTATCTATTTTATAGCATCATTAAGATGATGCCAAATAGTGTCCCTCAGTTTAATTCCTATATGAAATAAAGAGCAAGTAGATAACTTAAGCGTTTTCAAAGTCATGAAATCTTCCTCTACTCTTTAAATTAAGTTATTTAAACCAATGGGAGATGATAGTTCTATTTTCTTTATTATGATGTATGTGTGTGTGTGTGTGTGTGTGTGTGTGTGTGTAGTTGTTTTTTGTTTCAGTATAACTAGGAAGAATCCCTCATCCAAGATAGCTTGAAAGAACCCTTCATTCAAGATTTTATTTGGTATTGAGCCATAGCACAGCACAGTGGGTAGGGTGTCTGCCTTACACAAAGCTGACCCCAGTTCGAACCCTAGCAATCCCGTATGGTAACCTGAACCTGTCAGGAGTAATTTCTGAGCACAGAGCCAAAAGTAGCCACTGACTACTGGTGGATGTGGCCCTCAAACAAAAAAACAAACAAAAATGATTCTATTTTTAATGTAAAATGTTTTTTTTGTGCGTAATCCTGAAAAATATGTTATCTTAAAATACAATGATACTAATTAAGTAATACTACTAATTAAGGCACTCTTTAAATAGGAGAATGTGCCCATCATCTACCACCTGTGAAAGCCCCTATTCAGACAAGCATTTTGTCTGAATAACTCTAAAGTGAATGCACTATATATATCTTAGGGGTAAGGGGGCCAAACTCGTAAGTGGTCAGGGGTTACTCCTGGCTCTGTACTGTTGGTGAACTTGGGGACTATATGGAATGCCGGGGATAGAACCTGGGTCAGCTGTGCACAAGGAAAGCGCCCTACCCACTGTGCTATCATTTTAGACACTACTATATGTTTTTTATAATTATATTACATTTATATTTCTTAAAGATAAGTTTATAATTAAAAATGCATTTACAAAATTTTTCCCCACCCAAATTAGTTCTTTCATTAGCATAGACTAACATCCTTCATATGTGGTGTTTGCCTTTATTTAGGTTAAGAGCAAATGTTGAAAATAATTACTATTTTTTGGTGGAGAAGGGCCTCCCAAGCAATGCTCAAAAGGACTAGGGGCCTCAGCCAACTAGATCAGGTAGTTGGACGCTTAACCCACAAGCTGGGATCCACTAGGGGCCACATCCAGTGGTGCTGTAGGGAAAGGGCGCTGGCTTGTGCTAGCTTCAGTGGAGGCATGCACTCTGATCCTTTCAGCTATATATCCAGCCCCTAGCTTCTGCTTTTTTAGAAAATATTCTGTTTATATAGAGACAGCTCTCTATGTGTATGTATGAATGCATGCAATGTACATCAATGCCAGGGATCAAATCTAAGGACTCACACATAAAGGTGCATGCTTTGCTGCTGAAGTTACAAGTCTAGCCAATTGTTTGAAATACATTTAAAACCATTTTGGGGGGCATAGTTAGGATTTTTGTGGGGGGCACACCAAACCCACTGCTAAGGGGTTACTCTTGGATTTGCACTCGGGAATTACTTCTGGAGGGCTTGGAGGATCATATGGGATATCAGGATTCAAAGGTCAGCTATGTGCAAGACAAGTACCTTAACTACAGTACTATCTTTTCAGCACTCAGTTAGCTTTTATATTATTTAATATTTTTACGAGATTGAAATTCTCAGAAACACAAAGTTCCCTGTTTTATTAGGTATAATTTAAATAGTAGACATTTTTAGCTTTGGTAATTTTAGTGCCTCTTAAGGACGACTGATCTAGATCCTTCTTTATTCCATAACAGATTGTAATAGATGGAAAAAGTATTATTTTGGGGATGCTGATACTTATTCAGTGGAAGGAAAAGTCAGCATGGAAAATGTTAAAGAGAACCATTGAGCTCTGGTCTCTTAAAAAGATAAGCTTCTTGTAGAATACTATTATTCACATAAACTTTTTATTGTGCTCTAGATGTGGAAACAACTTCTGTGCATCTCATCGCTATGCAGAAACTCACGGCTGCACCTATGATTACAAAAGTGCAGGGAGGAGATACTTACAGGAGGCAAATCCTGTGGTTAATGCACCCAAACTTCCGAAAATCTAACTCTTCTTGCTCTGCATCTAACTGTTCTGCCAAAGGAATGTATTACAGTTACAGAGAAATATTTAGACAGCATTATTTTTGTTTGACTCCTAAAGAGTTCCATATAACAAAAGCATCGTGTTGTACAATGAAAATGCTACTGTATTTGACATCTTTATTATTCGATATATCATAAAATTTAAAAATGGTTTTAAAAACCTTTATAATCATTTATCTTGTTATTGCATGTCTGTTAAGTAATTTGTATTTGATATTGCAATTTTTATTAACAAGCCTTAAAAATGCACTTTAATAAGTTAAAATTGGCTATCTAGCCAGTTCCATGTTTTTAGAAATGAGTCATATAATGGCTCTACTTAAATCTGTGTGGATGTGGTTGATGGGAATTTTTTTCTCATGTGTGAAAGGTTTTTGAGTTTACTAGAAAATTCCTTTTTTAAATCTCGAGCTACTTTTTATAAAAAAAAATTTGATTTTCCAATATAGTCATAACTCAATTATTTCCAATTTGACATTGAGCTATATGTCCATTCTATAAAACACATCATGCTAATAATAGTTTATATCTTTTTAAATGCTACTTTTTGAATGGTAGTTTTAAAGTAGAGGTCCTACTTGTTGCATTTACATACAGATTCCAAATTTGTACTTTTTCAAAAATCGATACATTCAAAATAATCTTACAGCTTGGTTTATTTTTCTTCTATGTAGAATACTATAACCAAGAGCAATTAAAATGAATTTAGTTTTATTATGTGTACATTTGGTTATTATAATAGTTTTATAATTACTTAAAAATAGTTAATTAGTATATAACTATTCCCAACAAAAATTACTACCAGGATAAAGGTTTTCTTCAAAGTATAAAGGTTCTTTTCAGATGTGCTTTTATCTAGGTTTTAGGAAGATGCTTGCTTCATGGAACTTTAGTTGAGGCTGATGATAACTCTGGTACATATCTGGAAGACAATCCAATTAGACTTTAGAACTCAAGCCTGATCCAAGTGGAATCTGTGAGGGGACCAGGAGGCAAATTTTAGAGACCCAAGTGACTATATTTTTCCATTCAAGGTGGAATACATTGGGAAGTTATTATACTTTATAAGGGATTGAATGTTAAATGAAAAAAGGTGCACCTAGTAGAAAAACACACTTAAGGGGCTAGGGCAATAGCGCAGAGGTAGGGCATTTGCCTTTCACATGGCTGATCCAGGATAAACTTCCGTTCGAACCCTTGTATCCCACATGGTCCCCCAAGCCGAGAGAGAATTCTGAGGGCATAGCCAGGCATAAATAACCTCTGAGCATCATCGGGTGTGGCCCCAAAACCAAAAAAGTAAAAATAAAAAATACACGTAAGGGAGAAATTAGTAGATAATTGGTACAATTATGTCTTGAAGGCATACTTTTGAAGGGGGGGAAGACTAGGACCTGGGGTATGCACCAATCCCTGCCCTGTTCCCTGAGCTCTCAGGACCTGCTTATGCCATCACACAGCTGACTGTGTGAGCTGGAGCTCCAGTGTCTCTTAGGGAGAAATTAGCAGACACTCCACATGCCTGTCTCACATCTTCCTGTGCTGTTGAGTACTTTTGGGCTTTGATGGCTTGAGTTTCTGTGTGGAAATCTCAGCCTGGCTGTCCTGTGTTTTCTTGTGGGGACCAGGAAGTCAGGGAATCACATCTGTGGTTCAGAATCCCAGATAGTAAAATCTCAGTCTCCTGATTTATCACAGAAATGTTGGGTACCTGATGTCACTGAGATCCAGCCTGTTTTCATTCAGCCTCTTTACCTAACCTGCAGCTTTAGTATAAAGCCATAGTGATCAAAAAACAGCATGGTACTGGAACAAAGAGTTTCAGACCAATGGGCCAGAATAGAATATCCAGTGACATACTCCAAAATATATGGCCAACTGATATTTGACAAAGGAACCAAGAAATTGAAATGGAACAAAGTCTCTTCAACAAATGGTTTTGGAACAATTGGATAACCACTTGTTAGAATTAAAGTTTGATCCATACTTCACACCCTACACAAAAATCAACTCAAAATGGATTAAAGACCTTGAAATCATAGCCAAAACTATAAAGTTCATTGAGGAAAACATAGAACACTCTAAGACTTATATCTGAAAATGTCTGATGATAGAATGCTAATGGTGAGAGCTATAGTATCAAACTTAAATAAATGGGACTATTTCAAAGAAAAAAGTTTCTGTATAGCAAAAGAAACACTGGTTAAAAGTAGGAGACAGCTATCCAAATGCAAAAATATTTGCATTCAACACTCAGGTAAATAGTTTATATCTAGGATATAACCAAGAGCTCTAACTACAGAGACCTGATTTTATCATCCACTCCTGAGTGGAAAGTTTCTAGCAACCACTAAAGGGTGTAGGGGAGAGTAAAAGAACATGTTCAGAATCTGTAGTTATTCACATGCCAGTATACTTCAAGGATGGAGAAACCCTGTATCTATCAGGCCAAGGGAATTTCCTTTCTAATCTCCCCAATTTTTACTGTGCCTATACAAAAAAAAAAAAAGCTCAGACTAATTTTTTGGTATTATTATTGTTGTTGTTGCTGTTTTTTCTTTTTTTCTTCTTTGCTTTCTTGCTTTTTCTTATTATTATTATTATTTTTTTTTGGCTTTTTGGGCCACACCCGGTGACGCTCAGGGGTTACTCCTGGCTATTCGCTCAGAAGTCGCTCCTGGCAGGCACGGGGGACCATATGGGGAACCGGGGGATCGAACTGCCGTCCGTCCTAGGTTAGCGCAGACAAGGCAGGCACCTTATCTCTAGCGCCACCGCCCGGCCCCGTATTTTTTCTTTTTTTTTTTTATTTTAGTTTTATGAGCATGATTATTGTGTGGTTGTTGTCTTCATTGCTATGGTGCTTTTCAGGTTGTTGTTGTTGTGTTTTATTTTTTTCTTTCCTTCTAACAGAACCTCATAACTTGAACAACAGAATCGATACTCAATCTACAAGCTAGACACAGAGGGGACCACTTGGGGTGGTAAGAGAGGAAGATATGGGATGTATGCTGGGAACAGTGATGGAGGGAGGACAACATTGGTGGTGGAAATGCACCTTATTTAATGTCACTATGTACCTAAAATATTACAGTGAAAGACTTATAAAAATAATTTTTAAAAAAGCACTCAGAAAGATTAACTCCACAAAACCTTAAAAAAAAGGAAAAAAAGAAAATTGTGGAGAAGAGATGACACTTCTCTGAGGAAGATCAACAGATGGCCAATAGATACTGAAAACATGTTAATATCATTAGAGAAATCCAAATCAAGGCAACAATGAGGTACCATCTTACACCAATGAGGATGGCACATATCAAAAATAATCAATCTCTGTTGGCGGGAATGCAGTAAGAAAAGAACTCCCATGCACTGATGGTGGGAATATTGTGTGGTCCAACCGCTATGGAAAACCCCTATGAAGGCTTCTAAGTAAATTAAAATTGATTTGCCATATGACCCAGAAATCCGACTTTTGGGTATCTATCCCCAGGATGAAAAGACATCTAAAAGTATGTATGCACAACACTCTTCATTGTAGCACTCAGTACAAGAGCCAAGACTTGGAATCAACTTAGATGTTCAACAACAGATGAGTGGGTAATGAAGATGTGGTACATCTATATAGTGGAATACTATATTGCAGTAAGAAATGATACAAACATGCAGTTTTCAGCAACTTGGTTGCAACTAGAAAATATTGTTAAATGAAATAAACCAGAACAATAAACACAAATGATATTACTTATATGTGGTATTTAGAATAATTCGATGAAGAAACACTATGGTCTAAATGGTATATACTCCAAACACCGTGGGTACCTGGGTATAGCAAGGAGAAGCAATCAAATCAAGTGGAAGAGGAGAAACAAAGTCTTTACTCTCCTTTTTTTATTATTTTTTATTTTTTATCTATGAGAACAATGATGTAGAGAGGACAAGGTAAAGTTACAGTGGAAGGACAATTGCCCATAAGCAGGGTTCTCAGAAGAAATCCCCTTGCTGACGCCTAAATATTGAACTTACAGTCAAAGAACGTTAAGAAAAATAAGACAGAACCCATGTAAATTACTTTGTCCACAAGTCCCCAGATTATAGTACATTATAACATTTCTTGGCAGTACACAAAGCAATCTAAAGCCATGAGATTTATGTGACTCCTTAAACATTGAACGCATAGTATTTTTTCTATTTTCATGTATATGCATATTAGTTTAAGTTAACATCAAAAGTTTAAGAGGTTTATTTTTTAAGGGTTAGATTCAAAAAGGGTTAGAGCACAGTAAAAACGGTGTTAGAGTGGCAAATATTGTTTGCATAGGCCCACCAAAATATGGGGGACATGGAAAGGAAAAGCCTTGATCTAAATACAAGGAGACCCTACCCCTGAAGTTTCCTGGCATAAGACCAACTGTAGGCTCCAGGCAAACTAGTTTATTCAATCCAGGTCATTGTCTGTAGTGCCTATACAGTTTTATTTTTCACACTGTCTCTATTGTTGGCATCGGATTTCTGTAGTGCAGATCCTGGAGTCTACACATCCTATGTTGAAGTCAGGCTGGTGTGGAGTATCCTATAGTTTCACTCCACAATTAAGGAGCAATACAGAAAGCCCTGTCCAGTGAGCAGGTCATTGTTTTTGAGTCTTCTCAGTGTTAAGGGAAGTCTCCTTTGAGTAGGTCGATGTCCAAGCAGCTGTAGGGTCTTCCATGGTAGATTATTGCCTCTAGGTGTTGTTATAGACAACCTTGGATGTTTCGTAGATGTCTTCCCTAGATCAGGGGTGAATGGAGAATGCCCATTCTTCCTATACCTCTGCCAGGTCTTTATGTCAATGTTCAGGGTGTGAGGTCCCATTTCACTACAAGATTTGTGTGTTCCCATCTCTATTAGATAAGAACTTATTTGTATGTATAGTATTGTCCCGTTTTAATGTGCCTATGCAAACAAAAAATAAAGCCACATGGCGTTATCAGAGTATATGGGAGTATAAGAACACATCCAACAATACCCAAGACTTGGTTCAAACATAAGTATTAAACTGAGGGACTCTTTCACCAAATTCCCTATTGAATAG
Organism: Crocidura indochinensis; assembly: GCA_004027635.1. Classification (NCBI taxonomy): domain Eukaryota; kingdom Metazoa; phylum Chordata; class Mammalia; order Eulipotyphla; family Soricidae; genus Crocidura; species Crocidura indochinensis. The sequence continues at coordinate 8,627 of PVKC010009783.1, read as the reverse complement.
TGCACAAAGAGAAGAAAAGATAAAAATAAAGGGGAAGGAATCATAACTGTATAAGAGTTAAAGCCATCAAAGAAAACACACATAAAATATTGAAACGACATATGTATCCTTATGCATTTTGAAGTAGTTGGTTGGGGTGTTAAATCCAGGGCACTACTTTGGTCTGTGACTTAAAACTCTACAATATTTAAGTTAAAAAGGGTAAATGCGGAGTAATGATAATAGGGGGTGAGAGAGTTAAAGAAAAAATGATCTTTTGTAGGGGTGTGCGAAAGTGCAGAGTATAAAATGGACATTCTACAAACAAAAACATAATTCAATGATAGTGAATACTATTAATGTATCTTGCAAATATAGACTGGTAAAAAATTGCCATGTCTGCTTCAAAAAGCTGGGAGGACAGAAGTTCAGAGCCCCACCCAGACCCACCCTAAGGAGCCAAGTGGGGAATGGGGTAAAAACTGGGGTACTTTCGAGCTCCACCAAGGGACCCACCTTGCTGGCTCGCCCAGGCATGTGGTCCGGGGAAGCCCTGGAGATCTGGAGCAAGGCAGTAGAGGGGTTCTGGGGTCACCGAAGTCCAGCACCACCCCTAGGCCTGTCTAGGAAGGCCTCTGGCAGGGCAGAGGCCTTCCAAACCCCATGCTGCTGAATCTCCAGGCTACCAGGAAGGAACCTTTACTCTCTTTTATACCACAAAGAAACCTCTACAATGGAAATAGCTGTTTATATTAAACAGGTGTTCAATCAACCTGTCACTTCAAAGGCCTATGATAATGATAGTACCTCATAGTTGTTTTGATTTGCATCTCCCTGATGATTAGTGATGTGGAGCATTTTTTCATGTGACTTTTGGCCATTTGTAATTCTTCTTTGAGGAAGTCTCTGTTCATTTTCCCCCAATTTTTAATGGGGCTATATGTTTTTTCTTAAGTTCTGTCAGTACCTTGTATATTTTCAATATTATATCTTGTCTGATGGGTATTTGGTTGCATGTAGTCTTTAGTTCTAGGAGTTTCTCTGTAATTATGCCCTTGACTGTTGATTCTTTCGTATGAATTTTTTTCCTTGGTCTCTGGGATTCCAATGATTTTTAAGTTGTGTCTTTTGAGCTTATCAAAGACTTTTCTTTTCACATTCTTTGAGTAATCTTTTCCACTGTCTGATCATTTGCTTTAAGGCTTTTTTTTTCCAATCTTTTCTGCTGTATGGAGTTGTTATGCATCTAATCTTTCAGCTCATTGATTCTATACTCAAAGTTTTAATTTGTCTACTGAGTTATTTAGACCTGTTATTTCAGTTTGGAGTTTTCATCTTGATCTATGCTTTCTTTGAGTTCCATGAATATCTTCCATATTTCTTCTTTAAACTCCATATCTGAGAGACTAGGTAGTTGGCCGTTTTCGGGTCATCAGAGTTGCCATCTTCATTATCTATGCCTTGTGTTGGCCTGCGTTGTTTCCCCATCATCACACTTGCGTTGTGAATTTTTTCTACGTCTTGTGGTGGTATTCATTGGCTAGAAGATGCGTGCATCCACGAAGTGGAGCAGCTGCGCTCCTTTGACTCCACCCTTTGTGGGGTGGACAGCTCACCTCTGAAGATGAGTCCTCAGGGAAGAATGGTGGAAAGGACCAAAATCCCAGACCGCAGGGCATCAGAGAAGACCTAAGATGTCTGCCATGTCTCAGGGCAAACAGCAGAGAGCAGCTTTACTTGGACTATATATTTTCTAAGGAAGAAAGAAGTTGGGCCTGTTCTGGCTGCTAGGACTGTCTGGTATAGCCTAAAGTGTCAGCGAGGTTTGTGGAGCAGTGGGACTATTGCCAGAGAGCATATATGTAGATTCCTCTGAGATCTCCTGATCAGTTGTCAGGGCTGCTGGGTGGGGCGAGGGGTTGTTTACACGCAGTTATATTTTAAAAGCTGATTTTTTTTCCTCCTGTTTCTCAATCACACTCAAAAAGTTAGGGACCGCTAAATTGGGGTGAATCGCACTTAGGGGAAGTCACACCCAGCTAATATTTGCAGAGAGAAAAACTAGTTCAATTATTTCTTAAGCGCTCCAACTCATCCCATAAGGTACAGGTCTCCAACTACAACCTATGACTAGATCTTTAATGTCTGTCTGTACTTGAGCATGAGTTTGTATGTAGGGGACTCCACTATGTTCGCCTAATTTATATTATAAACAATCCATACCTATATTGTATATAACCCCTCTTATTTATTATCCACCCCCTGTCAGAACGCCTTCTATTCTCTCACACACCCCCAATTCTGATCCTTTATCTCTCCCTATTTAACCTATCTTTACTCTCAGTTCTTAACTCATTAGAAACAGACTGGTCCCCAAACCCCAAAGTGCCACTCAGCTCCCAAAGAGAAAGGACACCTTATCAGTCTCACATCTACTGTCCTGGCAAGAAGTTGCAACCACCACTCCTGCTGACTCATTCTATGTGGCCCCTTTCTTCCCCTCAATGTGGACTGATTCGTGCTACAGGATACAGCTCCAGAAGGACCCCAAGCTTGAGGACACTACCTGATCCCTTACTCCTATAAACCATTTCTCAGACCACGATGTAGGATGAAACTGTGTCCTGGATCTCATTTCCCCAAAACTATCTCAAAAGACTTAATGGGGATATCTATATTTACTTTGTATGTCAATTCCTTAATAGTTATACTCCTTAGTGTGTTTATCTCCAAGTGTAAAGAAGCCTCTTCCATCCTTTTTTTTTTTTTCCTGCTTGTTTTGGTTCTGCTTAGTACAAAATTCTAGTAGAAAAGTCTTTCTTGGGATAAAAGCTCAGGTAAGGGAGTGGAGCTATTGCGCAGTGATAGGGTGTTTGCCTTGCACGCAGCTCATCCAGGAAGGACCTCGGTTCGACCCCTGGAATCCCGTATGGTCCCCCAAGCCTGGAGCGATTTCTGAGCACACAGCCAGGAAGTAACCACTGAGCATCACTGGGTGTGGATCAAAGAATAAAAAAAAAAAAGCTCAGGTCAAAACCAGGCACAGAGATTGTATAGCCTCTCATTTTTACCCCCAAATGTACCAATAATATAATATGGCATCTTCCCTTTTTTGCATAGGCACACTAAAATGGGGAAACCTTTCGTATAGAAAGCTCTTATACTAGGGATAAGAACCCATAAACTTTATTTTAAAAAAATGAGGGGGCACTTTTCACTCTGAACATTTGTCATGGTGAATTGACTTAGATCTCATGTGACCAGACAACCGTCCAACCCCAAACCCTGGATTCCAACCTTAGAACAGACACAGTTCCCTGCAACAGCACTAGGAATCAAACTCTCCTCGTGGGAGTCCCTAATACTGCGCTGGCACTAACTTGTGCCAGGGTAGGTTTATATGACATCCTGACATTGAGGAAACAGCAATAACTTGATCTAAGGGCAGGTTGCCCTACCTCATCACCTAACTGTGAGATGAAATGAAAGGACATTCAACCCTTTGATCTGTGCAAAAACCAAGATCACTAATTACAGAAGACTGACTACAACAACTGTAACTGAGTTCTGTGAGCAGAACTTCTGGAACCATAAAGACTTTATCCTAGACTTTGTTCTAGAATCTGTGCAAAAACCACATTCTCTAATTACACAAGACTGACTTTGACAACCACAACTGAGCAGATCATTTCCTGGCACTATAAAATGACCTAGGGGGTTCGAAATGAATATTTCTGGAGCCTGTAGTTTATCCAGTGACAGTATGATTCAATATTGGAAACACCTGTATCTATAAGGCCATGGAGATTTTCTTTCTAATTTCCCCAAAACTTACTGTGCCTAAGCAAAAAATACAAAACAAAACAAAAACCTTGCCACACAGCCCTCCTTCCTTTTTTTATTTTTATTTTTCTTCTTTCTTTTTTCCTTTAAATTTATATTTGTAGCTTCTAAGCAGGAGCTCCTCCCTGCTTTCTTTCTTTTTTATTTTTAAATTGAACCAGAGAAAATGAATCATGTTGTTCTGCCTTATAAATTGAGAAAAAATATGGATGGTACCAGAGGCAAAGCAGTCTCACGAACATTGAGTGGAAATAAAAAAATGATCGGACCTAAATACCAACCAAAAGTCTACGACAATAGAATCAAGAGATCCAAACTACAACAAACTATACAGAAAAGGGACCTCTTACACTAGCAGTCCAGGTTGATAAGGTTGGAGGTATGGGAAGCATACTGGGAACAGGGGAGGAGGGAGGTCAACACTAGTGATGGGAATTGCCCTAATTCACTGACACTACACTATGTACCTTAAATTTAACTGTGAAAGACTTGTAATTCACATTGACCTCAATAACAATTATTTTAAAAAATTGATCCCAAATTCAGATTTGCAGTCCCAAATGGGGCTATGATCCACAGTGTAAGCAGCCATTATAGAGTTGTATAATGGTATCTCATATACATACAGTCAAATTCTGATAATAAAACTAGAAAAGTTAGATCCTAATTTATATCTTCCTTGGAAAGTCAATTTGACTGTGGCTGGTCACATGCCTCAGGCCTAAATCCCCCCTCCCACCCTAGCAGCATACTAATTACTCTGCTGCACTGCCTTTGGAGTTAACAGTTGTCTGCAAACAATCTATTTTTAGTGCATCCTCGTCCATTCTAACTTCAAAGACTTTTTCTCACTGAGCTTAGATTCCTCGGTAAAGCTAGTTTTAATTGAGTCCAGGTCACAATGACTTGGATATTTTCAATTTGTCAAATTCCTTTACCTAAGGACTCTGATATCCTCTACTCATATATGATTACTATTTATTGAATTTAATATTGAGTTTTAATCTTCAAAGTGCTATGCCAGTATATATTTTTGAAGTAGAAAATTATTTCTGAGTTTTATTTTTAAAATATAAACACCATGGTTATAAGGTTGTTCATATTACAGTTTTCTTTCCACAGATGAAGTTGTTCATGATTAAGTCACAATCATACAATGTACAACAACAACCTTCACCAGTGTATATTTCCCATCACGGATGTCAACAGTTTCTCTCTCACCTTCACTGATGCCCTCTTCCCTCCCTCCCATGCCAATGGTATTTTATTCAGTACTATTCAGCAGATAATGTTTTCTTTTAAAGAGATGAAGAGGCTCAGAGTAGTTAACTGCCTAGACTCAAAAAAGTTTTCCTAGAAAATGTTTAAAAATTTCAAGGAGTTTCATTAGCCAGCAACTACACAGGGTTCCAGAACTGAACCATGAAGCCTCGATCATGGTTTTTCCAAGCCCTTTAAAGAGTGGAGCACAACCTCCAATTGCTAGCAGTTGGTTATTGGAAAATCCCTGTATTTGGTCTTAATAAGAATTATTTAATAACAGTAACAATAATCACCCCTTTACTAAAGATTGATTATATGTTTGGGGCTTTCTGAATATTCAAGTCTATTGATGTAAGGGTCTGTTTTTATTCCAATACTATAGAGTTTTAATAACTATTTCTTTATAGTATAATTAAATTATATTATTGATGCCTTCAATCTTCATTTTCCTAAGGATTGTTTAGCTATTCTTGGTCATTTATTGTTGCAAATGATCAATAACCATCTTTTTGAGAGTTTTTAATCATGAACTGGTCTTGGACCTTGTCAAATGCTTTTTCTGCATCTATTGATACTATCGCGTTTTTATTTTCCTTCTATTGATAAGGTATATTATATTAATTGATTTGTATATGTTAAACTATCACTGACATTTCTGGGATGAATCTACTTGGTTATGGTGTATGCCTTCTCGATGTTCTGTCGAATCCATTTTGTCAGTATGTTGTTGGGGATCTTTGCATCTGTATCATCAAGAAAATTAGTTCTTTTTTTTTTTGTGACCTTTCTGTCTGCTTGTTGTCAGGGTGACTTTAGATTCACAAAAACTATTTGGGAGTGTTTCTGATTCTGATCTAGGCATATGATGTATCACTAAAAGATATTATTCATATTTGTTCTTTTTTAATTGCTTTATTTTAAGCACAGTGATTGCAAAGTTGTTCATTGTTGGGGTTCAGTCATACAATATATACCTTCCTTCTCTAATGCACCCTCCCAGTCACTGATGTCTCCTATTCTCCCCCCCTCACACACACACCCACTCCACCCCTCAGCCCTGCCTTGCTTTAGGGCAGACAATTTGTTTCAGAAATGGAATATAGGGACCAGAAAGAAAGAACCATGGTTTCTTCTCTCTTTTCTTCCATTTGCAAGCTGTGGATCTGGAATGTGGATTCCTTTTCCCTTAAATTCCCATTTCTTTACTTATTTTTGGATTTTGGGGTTACTCCTGGCTCAAAGCTTGGCTCAATGCTCAGAAATCTCTCCTGGCAGGCTCGGGGATTCGAACCACCATCCTTCTGAACGCAAGACAAAGGCCCTTCCTCCACGCTATCTCTCCGGGCCCCTCCCTAGCGGGAGGATCACTACAGGACAAAGCCAGGGTGGGTGGGAGAAGCACGCAGGCGCGTGACCCACTTAGCCCTACCACAGCTTGCACCGCCTCCCGAAGCCCCGCCTCCGCCGGCAGCGGCCCGCCGGGTCGCCTAGCAACAGCTCCGCCCACCCTCGGGGCGACCACGTGACGCTCGCATCACGTGACCGCCCAGTCAGTCTTCTGGGCCGAGTAGTGGTGGTGGCGGACAAGCTGTGGACCTGCAGCGTCCGCCTCTTCGGCATGCTCGGGCCAGGCCGGGGCGGCCCAGCCGCTAGCTCCGAGCCCACCTGAGGTAAAGTCGGGGGACGGCCGGACCCCCTCGCATCGCCCACTGGCTGCCTGTGGTCGCGTGAAAGCCGCGGCCGCGCCCCGGGCCCCGGCCCGGCGGGGGTGTGGCTGTGGCTGCTGGCGGTGCGTCCCGCGACAGGTGGGCCCTGGGCATCGATCTGGGCCCTGCGCTTTGCTTTGCTGCCGGGTTTCGGGGCTGCAAGGCGATCCCGCCCGGGTCGTGGGGGCCCTGCTGCCCAGGAGAGCCAGGCTGCCTCTGAGGCCCGGCCAGAGACAGCAGCTGCTCAGGCTCTGAGGCCCAATCGCCGGGGTGAGTTGGTGCCTGGCCCTTGCCCTGAGTGTCGGAGGAAAGTCTGGAGGAGGGATAGTGCGAGCACCTTCTTCCCCTTCGACGTGTCTCATCTCCAGGGACGTCCTCTTCTTGGAAGCAGTTGAAAGAAAGCAGATGCATATTCTTATTTTTATTGCATATGCATATTCTCTCCTTTTATTGCATTTTTTTTACCCTTAATAGCTTGAATCGAAGCCACACGACTTGAATTCTTGCATGTTCAACTGGCCCACGTCATTTAGAAAGCAAATTGGAGAAGGTCATTCTGAAAATTTTTTTTTAATGCTGCTTCCTGCACTCCCACCGCCCTTTTTATTCCAGCTGAGCCTTTCCTCTTTTGAAGATCAAGGTGTTAGGAAAAGAAAACTCTCATCCTCTAACTCTTCAGAGTCGTCCCTTCCAGGTTTAGAAGCTCCATTTCAGAGTTGTGGATGTTTTTGATGTAGTTGTTCATTTGATCTGGAAGCCCCTTTGTTGTATTCTCTTGTTTTTCACTTGATTGTTCTACTGGATGACATGCGGCTAGAGAGACAATGCCTCATAGTACAGAAGGAAATATATCTCCTAATACAGAGGGAAAGTTCTTTATCAGAATAATCCCTTATCATCTTTTCTTGAGCCTGTACCCCCAGAGAAGTTAATGTATTCTATTATTGCTATTTAGTCTGTTCACATAATTTACTTGCTCAGGCACAAGTAGGAGTTCCCGTTCCCCCTAGGCTTTATGAGCTCTGAAAGGATTGAAACGATTTCCTCTGAAAAATATGAAAAATGGAACTAAGCTAATTGAACAAAGGTGACCATATTCTAAATTGTGAGACACTGAAGCAAGACAATTTCATATTTTCAGGGAACCGAGTTTAGAAGAAAATGTGCCCTCTTGTATGATGGCTGAACATCGAGCAATGTGAGGGAATGGTATATTGATTGACCCTCCCAGAATAGGCAGAGGAATTTTTTGTAAGTTAAGAAAAATGTAGGGTTTTTCTAATTTGTTTTTAGAAACTACAGGTCAAAGAGATTTACTGATTCTCAGCAAGTTTGATAAAAAAAGGAAACTCCTACCTTGTGGTGCTTTTGGATGGTGGTGGTGGTGGTGGTGCTGGTGGGGAGAATCGAATGGACTAAGAGGAAATGAAGACAACCTGTCATTTGCCTTTTTTGCTGTCAATTTCTGTTATGAGCGAGGAAACTGATACTGCAACTATCCCTCCATTTTAGTTGAGAATAGGTTTTTTTTTTTTTAATTTCTTTTTTTGACTTTTTCTTGGCCCACACCTGGCAGTTCTCAATCAAGGCTTACTCCTGGCTTTACACTCAGGTATCACTCCTGGTGGGCTCGAGACCATATGGGGTACCATATCGAACCCATTTGGCTGTGTGCAAGGCAAGCAAGCCTTTACCTGCTTTGAATTTTCTGAAACAGTTAATAAGTTTTTAATAAAATAGTGCTTAGAGTGGGGCCGAAGAGATAGCATGGAGGTAAAGCGTTTGCCTTTCATGCAGAAGGTCATCCGTTTAAATCCTGGCATCCCATATGGTCCC